>CAKAOH010040066.1:0-11787 GCA_916701665.1 Sebastiscus tertius
AGGAGAAGAAGAAGAAGAAGAAGAAAGAGAAGAAGGAGGAGGAGAAGAAGAAGGAGTAGAAGAAGAAGAAGGAGGAGGAGAAGACGGAGGAGGAGGAGAAGATGGAGGAGGAGGAGAAGGAGGAGGAGGGGAAGAAGAAGAAGAAGAAAGAGAAGAAGGAGGAGGAGGAGAAGAAGAAGGAGTAGAAGAAGAAGAAGGAGGAGGAGAAGAAGAAGAAGGAGAAGCAGGAGGAGGAGAAGAAGAAGAAGAAGAAGAAAGAGAAGAAGGAGGAGGAGAAGGAGAAGAAGAAGAAGATGAAGAAGAAGAAGATGAAGAAGAAGGAGAAGAAGAAGGAGAAGAATAAGATGAAGAAGAAGGAGAAGAATAAGATGAAGAAGAAGGAGAAGAAGAAGGAGAAGACAAGACATCATCACTCTGTACGACAAACTAATTAATAGTTCTCCACTTAATTCGATTAATTAATTAATTAATTAATTAATTACATTCTGGTTTAACGGGGGTTCATTAATGAACGGGCTACCCCGTTAGACCAGGTGTGAACGGGTCCTACCCCCGGTGACGGTTTGGTAGATCCGTTCCGGGTCGTGCATCAGGTCGCAGAGTGAAGCCAGCACCGGGAGTCTCCTGCTGGGCTCCGGATGATCCAGCTCCTCGAACAGCTTCGGAACCGCCCGCAGCCCGAAGGCCACCGGAGCCCGGGTCGGGTCCCCCACAGAACCGGCCATCCGCTGGTCCTTATCCCGGGTAAACACGGAGCTGACCGGTTAGCCGATGCTGCGTTAGCCAGAAGGCAACAACAACGGTTGCCTAGTAACCGCATACAGAGAGCAGCCGAAGAGATGACGTCACGTCCTGCTGGATGTAAACAACAACAACATGTTTAACATGTTTAGTTTTTATTTTTGTTGGTTTTGTTTCATTTCTGTTCTCCTTTTATGATTGTCTCAGCTCTTTGTTTATGTTTTCGCTATGCTTCTTCTGTATTTAAATGTTTTTAATGTTTTCTGCTGTTACTATGGATACTGTCATTTTGAAATAATAATAAAAAAATTTAAAATAAAAAAAAAAACAACTAAAAAAAACAGCAGAACATTCACTGGGATGACTGGTTTCACACTGTGGGGCCACACTGGAGGAATGAACCTGAAAAAAATCAATCAATCGATCAATAAATATGTCATTAAATGTAGCAAAAATAATATTATAAATAAATGTGGCCATTAATGAATTGATAAAATGTGACATAAATTGATATTTCTGTCTATCTATCTTTTGTATTAATTACCTTAATTATTTACTTATTTATTTTTATACATTTATTTATTTTTGCATGTATTTATTTATAGCTCACTCATTTGCATAATGAGGCAGACATGTATAAAGAAAAGAATACAGAAATAAATAAGTTGGGGGAAATGCAATGGGGAAAACCGTGCAGAAATAAATAAAACATAAATACATAAGTAAATGCATACATTTAAAAATAAATATAAAATAAATGCAAAAATAAATGAATAAATAAATACATTTAAAAATTAATAAAAAACAATACATAAATAAATAACAGGGAAAATTGTGATTGTGATGACATCACATTGTGACATCATCACATTCTCATGACATCACATTGTGACATCATCACATTCTCATGATCACATTCTCCCATGAGAATGTGATGATGTCACAATGTGATGATGTCACTGTGATGTCATGAGAAGTGGCTTTTTTGCCTGTCATGTTGAGTTTGGCTTTAATGTGTCATTTTGCCTTTAATCTCAAAGTTTACTTATACAACTAAAAAATTAGAAAACTCATTGATGACCGGATATTGTTGGCTAGCTGGTGACTTTCGGGTTAATTTAAAATTAGGCTAATACAACATTAGGCTAATTTAACATTGGGTTAATTTAACATTAAGTTAATTTAACATTAAGCTAATTTAACATTCGGTTAATTTAACATTAAGTTAATTTAACATTAAGTTAATTTAACATTCGGTTAATTTAACATTAAGTTAATTTAACATTCGGTTAATTTAACATTAAGTTAATTTAACATTCGGTTAATTTAACATTCGGTTAATTTAACATTAAGTTAATTTAACATTCGGTTAATTTAACATTAAGTTAATTTAACATTAAGTTAATTTAACATTCGGTTAATTTAACATTAAGTTAATTTAACATTCGGTTAATTTAACATTAGGTTAAGTTAACATTAGGTTAAGTTAACATTAGGTTAATTAGTTTAACGTTAACAATCGACTAGGGTGACTACATTATTTACATCTCCATGGATCAAGCATCATCGTCAACACGCTCTTTGGAGCGGGTGAGCCAAGAATTCGTATAGACTATGGAAGCCTTCAAGGAGGATTGTGCCAAGCTGCTGTCAGAGAAGGACCAGACCTGGGAAAGAAAAGTCCAACAGCTGTTGGAAGCCCAGAAGACGGAACTGGAGGACAAGTTTGCTGTGGATACACATGACCTGATGGACAGAGAACGGAGCCTGAAGACCACAGTCCAACAGTTGGAGGATGTCAATAAGGACCTGAGGACAGAGAACGGAGCCTGAAGACCACAGTCCAACAGTTGGAAGATGAAAGGAAGCGGGTGTTAGAAATTAGTCTAAGAATGAAGGACAGAATGACGACATTCCTTTCTCGCAGGATGACCGAGGACCGAGAGACAACATTATAGAAGCCGAAAAGCAAAATGTTGAAGGGGAGGACAAAAGAAGAGACGGAGCAGGAGGCTGTGGTGATACAGGAAGAGACGGAGCAGGAAGAGGTGAAGAAGAAGAAGGAGAAGAAGGGTTGTTTTCGCTGGATGCACAGGAAAAAGAGGAGTGGCTGTGCCGGTGTGGTAGAGGAGGCTGATGGTTGTTCAGCTCAGGTTGGACACCAGTAGCTCCCTCTTCCTCCCCCCTTCACCTCTCCACCCTTCCTCCACCCCCAACTCCCTCCTCATCTTCCTCACCTTCCTTTCTCCACCTCCCCCTCACCCCCATCACCCTCCCTGTGTCTGCGTGGGGTTTCTCCTGGTGCTCAGGTTTCTCCCACAAAGTATATATTAAAAATAATAACAATAAATAAAATAAAACTTAATTAAAAATCAAATAAACAGTCAAATGATTTCAATGTCTGCCTCTCTGAATACATGTATACAGTATAAATACACCTTGATGACATTATGGTGCTATAAAGCAGAAATACTGGTATCTGTTGACGTTGTGATTTCGACAACACTGAAGCTGATCAATAAATCGATCAATGTTACTAATAAAAGATGCTCCAAATAGTATTTTATTGGCTGGTTAACTACATGAGCCGGTTCTGTAATAAACCATGATATTTAGCAGTAAAAACCATGTGACCTTTATGACTGACGGGCTCGGGATTATTTTAATATTAGCATTATTTACCGGTCGTTCCGTTATTATTAACAGACAGTTGTAAACTACTCAAACATCTTTTCTCTCTGAATGTGAATCACCGGTGTCGAATACATGAAGCTCACAGCACACAGCTGGACAGGCAGAGAGACAAACATCTGGAGCAGGAGTTTATTCAGATGTTTTCATTGTGTGAGTTGACTACGAGTTGATCACCAACCTTCTCTACTACATTCTCATGACATCACATTGTGATGTCATCACATGCGCTGGAACGGTACAGGCTACGGTCACAACAACAACAGCAGCTGAAAACGGATCGTTTGTTTTACATTTTCCGTAGTTATTTCATCACTAAATTCACTTCTGAGGATGTTTGAGGTGAGAAATCAACTGTGCACATTTAAAATATTGACAGTTTTACGAAATCTGATGGTGAATCGAACATTTGCTCCAACGTTTTCGGAGTTTAGAAGTTCTCTTAGAGGCCGGTCTTGAGACGAGGGGCTGAGCGAGGAGCCGAGGGGCCGAGGGGCCGAGGCTGCCTGGGGCCCGCGGCAGCAGCACGATCGCTAGTTAGCTTGCTAATTCCACCGTGCTTTAATGCTGCACTGCTTACAGAAAATGAGCCAAACAAAGTCCCTCATCTGGCGACAGCACTGTGCTTTCCCACGCTGTGACCAGAGTGTGAGGATGAAGCATTAAGTCTCCGGCTCTCTGTGCTTCGTAATGTTACCGCTACGCCGCTCGCTTTAGTCCTTACCGCTAAACTTAGTCTACTCTTCAGTTTATACGGAAGTCAGCCCGCTTCAACTGTCACTATGGCAACGGTACACAAATTAGCAACAAAGCCGACGCGCTGCACCCCGTCTAGACACTTCATTGGGCAGTTTTTCACCCTGTTTTAATCCGACTGGACGGGTAAAAAGGGTTTAGGGTGGCCCCCAAAAGGCACAACTAAACCACATCGCCAACCATCACACCAAATCTGAAGTTCCTAAGTTAAATAGTGTCGGAGTTCTGCTCCTGAAACAAAAATGTGACACGTGAACGGACGGAGGGATGGACACGCGGAGCGCTGTATACCCCCGACCATGTTGTTGTGGGGGTTTAATAACAAAATAATAAGTTCACTTAAACTATTCATTTGAATCTTTAACTCCCAGGAAAGAAAAGTGAATAGCTGGTCCCTCCGGTGTGAACTTGTCACAACGCAACAAAGGCGCCACTGCTCTCTGAAACACGTTATTTCCAGCGGTTTACGTCGGCGCCACGACGGCTTTTCGCTGCATCGAGCAAAGCCCAACTTTGGGTGCTGCACGCTGTGGCGAGCGCAGCTCAAATACGAGCACAAACGGCGCTGTGTCACGAGCAGACAGCTCTTTTCCGCCGGGAAACGACATTTGGTGTAGCTCTACTGTCGTCCGGGTGGAAACAGTAAAGACTATAGACACTGTTCAGTTCCAGAAACAAGCTGAGATAACCAAAAGGAAAGGAGTGTGAACAGAGGGTGATGAAAAACGGGACGGTTAGAAGTCTGTTTTTTTCAGCCTTTCAGCTCACGAAGTAGGGACGTGAACGAGAGGCGAATGAAATGCGTGACTGTGCCTGTGAACGTGGACTGAAGCCGTTGCCCCTAGCAACAGAAAGGCAATAAATGTGCTCAAATTAAACCAATTAAAATGTGAGAAAATGAACTCTTTATTCATCTCGTCTTCAAAGATACACACTGATGGTAAAACGAGGAGGAAGAGGGACGGCGTGTTAAACAGAAACAAAGGAAGCACGCCGTCCACTCTGAAATAACAGAAACTACACGATGAGCTGTGAGCCGGAGATGTTGGGAGGGGTCAGAAGCAAGTCTCTGAAGCAGGTCTCTGAGGTCACAAGAAGGACAAGAAACCCTTCAAAACAAACAAATCACTAAGCTTCATTGTAGTCTGGATTCTGCCTGACCGACCTCGTACTTAAAATTAATTTAAAAAAGAAAAACAGGTCATTTCTACGTGTCTATTTCTTCTTCTTCTTGCTCTTCTTTCCTCCCTCGCCCTGCTGAGAGCTGGTCTCTCCTCCTCCACTCTTCTGGGTCCGAGTCTTCAGTTTAGGGATCATCTCCGCCACGTAAAACATCACGTCTTTACCTGAAACAATAAAAACGTCACGTCTTTACCTGAAACAATAAAAACATCGCGTCTTTACCTGAAGGAAAACATTTATTCCACAGATAGTTATAATATGTGTTAAGTTAAATTAAAGGGACTGTTTGTAACTTTTTAATCGTATAAATGTACCGGGTCGGGACACATGCGTGCTCGCATATGCGTGTTCGCGTGTGGCCGCTGCCTCTCCTCCTCTGCCTGCTCGCCTTCACTCAGACAGCGCGCGTTCTCGCTCAGCTCACTCCACCTCTAGACGTGAACGTGCGCTCACTCCACACTGCAAGAGAGTTAGTTCAGCTCTGAGAATATCTAGTGAATGTACAGTGGACGTTTGTGCAGAAATAACTGCTGCAGCTCCTCCAGACCAACAGAGGTTTCCCGTGTCTTGTGAAGTGACGGAGCTCTGTTATCATCTCGTTACCTACCGGGTGCCGGCGTCTCCCTGCTCTCTCCGGCTGCGGGCGGAGAGAGCAGGGAGACACGCTGCAGAGCCCCGCTGCATCAGCCTGCGCTGAGGCAGGAAAAGCCAACACTAGGATCAGATCTAAATCATGTTCATGGAGAGACCTTCGTCTGGTCAGCTAACATTACTGCCAAGCAGCTGAAATATAGAGTGATATTGTGGTTTTAGCTGACGTGTGTCTCCTCACTGTGTTGAGCGATGCTCCTTCAGGTATATTTAGAGCGAGCAAGCATGAGCTCGATCTGACTTTCGTTGATTTCACGACCGCAGGTGCTGCTGTTAAGAAGCAGTTCTGAAAGTTACAAATAGTCCCTTTAATTATTTTATAAGACTTTAAAAAGGCCTTATTGATAACATTTTTATGGAGACGAATCATCTGGTGGCTGAATGTTATCAACAGCACCTTTAAATCAGTGATTTATTTGATGGCATTTGGCCTTTGACCAGGAGGCCTCGGCCCCTGAACCGATGAAACTCCAGGCAGGTCAGGACGGTTTGTTAACATCACATGCAGTCACACCTGGTGTGGAGCGTGTCGGTTGGACTTACGGGAGGTGAATTTGTCCTGGCAGAAGCTGCCGTCCGCCTGCTTCACCTGAACTCTGACACGACCTCTGAACTGGACGTCCCGGTTCCACTCTCTGGGGTGCATCTTGTTCTGGAAAACACACACAGAAATATAAATATCTGTTGTCATCTTCACACAGGGATTTTCTCTTCTTAGTTTTTCTCTTTACCTCCACGTAGACGTTCACCCCAGCAGCCGTCAGCACGTCTCTGATCTCAGCGCAGGACGGGTTCTCCACCGCCTGCGGACACACAACACCAGCTGCTTATTTACTACAAGTTACACGAAATGTACACTCCAGCGCTTTCCTCATGGACAGAACGGATATGACGTCACGTTACTCAGACGACACGTAGACTCAAATGAAGCAGATATATCGATTCTGACATTAAAACATCTATTTAGAAATCGTAAAAAAGACATTGCGATACATATGTGAATCGATGTGTTTTCCCAGCCGCTAACAACGAGCAGCTTGTTGATGGTGAAACGTGATGATAACAGTGGAGAGCAAGAAGAACCTTCTCTGAGGGGATCCTTCGTCCTTCAGCCAGCGTCTTCTTACTGTTGATGTAGATCGGATAGACGCAGATGAACCTGAAACACATCAGAACTAACGTTACCGCCTTGACCTCACTGTATAAAATGACCTGTGGTGACCTCTAGGATAATCACAGCCTCATGAAACTTTAAAGCCTCAAACTAGAGACCTAGAGCATTCAGAGGATGGATGGATCAGACTAGAGACCTAGAGCATTCAGAGGATGGATGGATCAGACTAGAGACTAGAGAGATACTGTTGACCTGCTATCTCCCCCTAAAGACCCCTGTACACCCCTAAAAAAAAGACTAAAACGGGTCTACTGTGGGTCTCAGAGGGTTAGAGATAAGTCAATTAACTGGTTATGCAAATAAACAGAAAATGAAATGGAAAATATTAATTAATTATCAATTAATTGTTTGTCATTTTTCAAGAAAAAAAATGTGAAAATGTCCAGATTTCTAAATGTAAATATTTGCTAATTGTCTCAGTATTCTACGTTAGTGCACTGAATATTTGGGATTTTGGGCTAAAAGGTGAATGTAAAGGTTTTAACTTGGGCTTAAGGAACTGATGTTACAGTTCATTGAGTTTACTGTAGAGCTCTACTGACGTTTAAACAGCTGATGAACACTGGTCTGTCTGTCTGAATGGATGAATGGATGAATGAATGAATGAATGAATGAATGAATGGATGAAGAGCTACTGTAACTGACTGCTAATAATAAATAAATCCATTGCTGACATGTTAACCTAATGTACACTAAACATAATCCCCTTGTCCTCCATGTCTTCAGCCATAAACACCAATAAACCCTGCTGGGATCGATATGAATATTGAGGATTAATAAAGGACCTTTAATCCACGTCATGCTAGAGGAGTTACACAGCAGACCAGACTCCATGTAAAAACAGACCACTTCTACATCTAACAGTTTCTGCTGAAGGCTTTATTATATTCAACACAATAGAAACGGTGATTGTAAAGTAGTTTAGTGGTTAGCAGGGTTTATTAACATTAACATTTAACTGGTTTTACCAGCAGTTAGATCACGTTTCTCCCACAATCCCTCATTCTCCTCACCGCTGTGGGTTCAGCCAGAAACCAGAAACAGTGTTTTATTGTTGGATTAAGATTTAAAATCAGAGTTTAATGTAAGCCGAATTGAAGAATGACCCTTCAGGATGGACATGTTTGCTCCAGTAATGATTAATAAGTGAGTCACGTTAAAGGAAACAAGAGTTAACCTTAAATCCATCGATCTGCTGTAGGAGTTCTGTTAGCTGTAGCTAGGCTAGGCTAACAGGCTAACAGGTTAACAGAGACTCACCTCTCTTTATCAGCGGGGTTCTGAGTCAGGTGAGCCATGTTGGCTCGGTTCGGCTCGGTTCGGCTCGGTTCGGTTGTTCTTCTGACTGCTGACGGTCCAGTCTGGGCTGATACAGACACTAACGACACCGTTAAGACACCGTTAAACCGCCGTTAAACCGGAACCGGAGCCGGACTACACATGTTGACAAAGTCTTCTTCTTCTTCTGTGGTGTTTATTGTTGGTTGGTTAACCAGCTTAAAGGCGCATTACCGCCTCCTATTGGACTGCTGGAGTGTGGAGCAGGAAAAAAATAAATTAAAAAATAATAATAATAAAATAAATTTAAAAAAACTTTTTTTCACACTTTTGTTTCGGAATTTTTCAGATTTTTTTTCAGACTTTTTTTTCGGACATTTTCCAGATCTTTTGTTTCGGACATTTTTTCAGACTTTTTCTGTACAACGTTTTTCAGATCTTTTGTTTTGGGACATTTTTCAGACTTATTTTTCGGATATTTTTTCAGATCTTTTTTCAGACTTTTTTGTCCGACATTTTTCAGATCTTTTTTTCAGACTTCTGTTTTGGACATTTTTTCAGATCTTTCTTTCAGACTCTTTTTTTGGACATTTTTCAGATCTTTTTTTTCAGACTTTTTTCAGATCTTTCTTTCGGATATTTTTTTAGATTTTTTTTTTCAGACTTTTTTGTCCAACATTTTTCAGATCTTTTTTTCCGACATTTTTTTGATCTTTTTTTCCGACTTTTTTTTCCGACATTTTTCTGATCTTTTTTTTTAGACTTTTTTCAGATCTTTATTTCGGATATTTTTTTAGATTTTTTTTCTGAATTTTTTTGTCCGACATTTTTCAGATCTTTTTTTCAGACATTTTTCAGATCTTTCTTTCGGATATTTTCTTAGATCTTTTTTTTCAGATTTTTTTTGTCTGACATTTTTCGGACTCTTTTTTTGGACATTTTTCAGATCTTTTTTTTCAGACTTTTTTTGTCAGACATTTTTCAGATCCTTTTTTTTCAGACTTTTTTTGTTCGACATTTGTCCGACTCTTTTTTTGGAGATTTTTCAGATCTTATTTTCAGACTTTTTTTTCAGACATTTTTTCAGATCTTTTTTTCGGACATTTTTTGGATCTTCTTTTTCTGACATTTTTCAGATCTTTTTTTCGGACATTTTTTCACATCTTTTTTTTCAGACTTTTTTGTCAGACATTTTTCAGATCTTTTTTTTCCGACTTTTTTCCCGACATTTTCCTGATTTTTTTTTCAGACTTTTTTTTCCAGATTTTTTTTTCAGAATTTTTTTGTCCAACATTTTTCACATCTTTTTTTCAGACTTTTTTTCAGATATTTTGTTTTAGATCTTTTGTTACGGACATTTTTCAGACTTTTTTGTCCGACATTTTTCAGATCTTTTTTTTCGGACATTTTTCAGATCTTTTTTTTGAGACTTTTTTGTCCGACTTTTTTCAGATCTTTTGTTTCGGACATTTTTCAGATCTTTTTTTTCCGACTTTTCTGTCCGACATTTTTCAGATCTTTTTTTTCAGACTTTTTCTTTCTGACATTTTTCAGATCTTTTTTTTCGGGCATTCTTTAGATCTTTTTTTGGATATTTTTTAGATCTTTTTTTTCGGACATGTTTTAGATCTTTTTTTCAGAATTCTTTTGTTCGACATTTTTCAGATCTTTTTTTTCGGACATTTTTTCACATCTTTTTTTCCGACTTTTTTGTCAGACATTTTTTTTCAGATTTTTTTTTTTTCGACTTTTTTTGTCCGACATTTTTCTTTTGTTGCTTATTATGAACTTGTTAACAAATAAGGTTAAAGAGGTGTCATTTAAGTTGATTCACAGATTCACAGATTCTATCCAGTGAAACATTTCTTACAGAAGTTAAAGAGTGACATAGATGTAAAATGTTCCTTCTGCGAATCACATCCTGAAACTTGCTCTCATTTATTCTGGACCTGTAAATTTACATGTGAATTGTCGAAAGATGTCAATAATTTTATACTTTTATACATTTTCTCAGATTTTGCTCTGTACTATGGAAATATTGGTTCCTATGGTTACAGTGACAAAGACAGTAATGCATTTTTATTTTATTAATTTAATTTTAATTCTCACGCAGTTCCACATTCACAAGTGTAAATTTACCCCCCAAAAAGCCTAATTTCTTTGTATTTATGAAAGAAATGGAAATATATCTGTCAACAATTTCTTCCTCACAAAACAAAAAAGCAATGAAAACAATGAATGTATGCAATATCTTAAAGTTTTTAAGTGAAATTATTGTCATTCTCTCGCGTGGTCTTTTTTTATTATTATCTATTTATTTATTTATTTATTTATTCTTATTGTGTTTTTTTTAAATTTTATTTGATGTTGGTTTTGTTTCATTTCTGTTCTCCTTTTATGTTTGTCACAGCTCTTTGTTTATGTTTTCGCTATGCTTCTTCTGCATGTAAATGTTTTTTAAGGTTTTTGCTGTTACTATGGATACTGTCATTTTGAAAAAAAACAAAACACTAACGTTATGACGTAAAAAAAATAAAAAAATTCAAAAAAGCTCAATAAAGTTGTGAAAAAAAAAGAAGAAGAAGGAAAAAAAGAGAACAGGTTGCCTCTTCCGGCTCCGGCCTGAGTCAACGCTGCTCATTGGCTGTACTTTGCTCTTGATCCCGCCCACTGTAAATATCTGTTTTCCCGATTGGACAACATCGTCTAGCGTCATTACAACGTCACTACAACCTCCTCTCTGATTGGCTGGAACTATTTGGCGGGACTAAAAGCTGCGGGTTCAAACAAAACCACAACATCTCCCTTCAGCAGCAGCAGCTAACAGCTAACAGCTAACGGTACCGGGGAACCACCGATCTGTGCCGGTGTAAAGCTCACATTGTCGGGATGGATGTGCATCAAGATGATGACAACGTTGCGGAGATTTCCGACAAACTGGATAAGTGAGTAAAGATCACGATGATGTCACGAATGGCTAGTTAGCACCAGTGCTAACTGTTAGCATCAGTGCTAACGCCACTACAACTACATGACTGACAGATTAGCCTCGTTATGCTAACTTGCTAACATGCTAACAGTAAATACTACAACACATGTACGAACAAACTTCTAAATATGTAACGTGATGTTAAAGTGGTAGAAGAGATCCTTTAACAAGTACAAGTAGAAATACCATAGTTTAAAATCTCTCTCTCTCTCTCTCTCTCTCTCTCTCTCTATATATATATAATATATAATATCTATAGTTTAATATCTCTCTCTCTCTATATATATATAATATATAATATCTATAGTTTAAAATATCTCTCTCT
>CAKAOH010040067.1:0-112247 GCA_916701665.1 Sebastiscus tertius
TGTTATTTATTGCCTCCTTTGCGACAAGCTCGTACGACATGGTTGGTATGAGCCCGCTACAACCTAAAAATCGCAAGTTGCGTTAATGAGTTATAGAAATCAGTGGCGTTAAAACAAATTTGCGTTAACACGCTATTATCGCGTTAACTTTGACCGCCCTAGTACATAGATTTTGCAAATGTTTGATGTCATGCTACAATTCTTGGCTACAAATAAAGAAAATCAATCCCACATAATGATATTAGAGGCAATCACAGACTGTCTCATCCTCCTGTCCTATATCCTCCCTTGTTACTTCATTTTCCTCTCTTATCTTCTTCCATACATCCTCAATTCTTTTTTCAGCCTCCTCTTGCTTTGTGTTGTTGCTCTTTGTTTCCTTTCTCTCCACTGTCTGTCTGTCATTGGCTTGTCCTTATACAGGGACACAGACTGAAGGGCAGGTGTGCGTTTGTGAATCTAAACCATCCACATGTTTCTATGTGCCCATGTGTGTCCACTGCTGCAAAGTGTTCCAGCAGCCCCCTCGCTATATATCTGTACGTCCTTGTGTCCAGACGGGCACAGTTTGTCCTCTCTCGGGAGGCGTTCCTCTGTGTCTGGTCAACCTTGTGACATCACCCCTTAAGCAAACCATTAGGACACGTCGCCCTACAGATGTGCTTCATATAGAGGGGAAAAGGTTGCCATGGTGACTAGCAGTGTTAGTTGGGAAGCAGGCTAGGTTTCCATGCACGTCAACAAGCTAATCTTAATGCGATTAAAGCAGTAATGCAAGTAAGGTGGAACCCATGGACAAACAAACTCTGATAATTGAATCAAGCTTGTTAAAGGAGTTATCTCAGTTGCAGCAAGATATTGGAAATAGTCCCATTTTTATCACAGTATTGAAGGGCGGTTTTGACTCTATAAATGATGCACGTAAATGTTTTAACGGAGGTAATGACTCGCTCTCATTATTTGTCAAAAACCGATTAATAGTGGATGTAAACTTAGCGCCAGCTGCTGCTAGGCTACACAAAGGTTTCTCTACCATACTATGAGTTTCAGTTGATGCTGAATACCTGCGTTTGCTCTTTTTACATCATCAGACACACAGCTACGAGTTGAACTGGGAATCACTTGCCATCACATTGCCACACCTCAGTAATCTTTATCATTTAGGTGAATATGAAGAATTGTTCTGAGCTCTCTTAATTAGGGATGTCACAGTGACGAAAATTTCCCACCGGGTTAATAAACTTGTGACAACACCAGTGTTACTGATCACACTGGACATTTTACAAGAGAAGATGACGTTCAATATCTGTAGAGCATCCTCCGTACAGCGATTGCCTCATTAAACAGGAAATGACATTTCGCACATGGCCTGCTTTATGCACAATCCAAGTTTTTTTTGTCTACGTTCAAGCACAGCCTCGTTAGCCTGAACATGTTTCACTATTGTCCATAGAGATGGGCACTTTAACAATGGCAACAGAGACTGGAATAAAGAGGAAGCATAGTCGGCCAATGGGAGGCTTATCCCTGCAATCCACATCAGTGACTTATCATCATTGAGTCAAACTTGGGATCATTTGCTTTGTGAGGGCCAACAGCATGAAACCCTCTCAAACCTTCTGTTGCTGTTAAATATCTGCTGTCATGCTGATTTCATCTTTACTACGCACAGTTTCCATTCAAGATGAAGTCATTGTCTAGCTTTCGCCACACAGATATAAAGGTGTTGTTTGAAATATCTGTGATACTTCTATCTGGATAATAAAACAAAAGAAATCCCCCACTGTACAACATCTTCTGCACCAGAATGTATTTGACCCAAAGTAGTAGGGCTGGTAACAATACACCTCATCTCCTGATTCGATACTATCACGATACTTGGGTGCCAATTCGATATGTATTGCGATTCGATATTACGATTCATTGCGATTTTTGTTCACTTTTTCAACACTACACTATGGGAAAATGTTGAATCATACACTTCTAGGGAATTTTATTTCAGAAAATATCTAAATTAATATAGTAAAAATGTTTGATTTTCAGCTCCTATGTAGTCAGAGATGTCCTGAAATCAAATATATCAGTCATTGTCAGGCATTATTTATATAATTTTTCTTCCCAGCTACCAAAAAAATAGCAAAGAATAAAGACATTTCCCTCACAAGTTAGTGTTATTTTATTTTTAATTTATAAGGGACATGTAACATGTTATATACTTCTGGTGTATAATATATAATTAATGATAATAAAATATAATCCTATTAATCTTATTTCCATACATTGTGTATAGTTTCCTTTGTTAACACCGGACATAGTCACACGTGTGTACTTACGCTAACTTTGCCAAGTCCATCGCTAGCTCTCCCCGCTAACTCCGTTCTCTTTATACATCCGTGGTCAGCTCCATTGGGGCTGTTTGAATGCATTTAACATAAATGTCAGTATATGGTATATTGACCACAGAGATGCAAGTGAAGGCTGGCTTGACCGCACGTTACTGCAATACTATAACGTTCCTTGTCCATGACAGAGTTAGCATGCAGCTTTAGCCGTGCCTACATGTAGCTCTTCCTGGCAATGTGTGAAACCCAAAGTGTTTCCATACTTTACTGTATGTGTCGTGTTTACCACGTTGGATTTAAAATGTGAGGGCGCAGGTCGTACCCATGTGGAACCTCCGCCGTTTTCTGCTTTCTAGTTTTGGCTTGCTGCTGCCGTCCGCTGGACGGATATGACGTCACGTTACTCAGACTACAACTATAAAAGCGGTAACTTCCTTCCACCTCCGCATAGGCAAATAAAGCAAATATATCATTTCTGGCATTGAAGGATCAATTTTAAAATCGTCAACCAACAAAAAAATCGCCATACTGGTGAAATTCTTTTCCCCACCCCTACTATCCAGCAACATCTTCTGCACCATGTATTTGATCCAAAGTAGCACAACAATTAGCCCAAAAGTCATGTAATGTTTCCAGTTTCACTCTGCAAGCCTGATTTGTAAAGACAAGTACAAAGCAGCTAAACCAGTCATCGAAATGTGACAATTGTTTGTTTGTGGGGGGGGGGAGGGGAGATCCATTGGAACCGTCTCCTTGCAAGGCAGTTGAGAAAAAGCAGAGAAAAGTCGAGCAGAGGAAACAAAGCGTGATAATGATGGAGGGCTGGATTGCGAGAGCTGGTCAACATGCCAGACTCAGCAGGGGTTTACATCACAACACTGGGTGGAAAGTTAATGAGAGGCCAGCTCTCTCTCTCACACACACACACACACACACACACACACTGAGAGACACAAGGGGTCCAAAGTCGAGCCAATCTAAATGATTCAATCAAAAACTAACGTTGGCGTGCAAACACTGCTTTTAACAAGTCACTGGTGCACACACACACACACACACACACACACACACACACACACACACACACACACACACACACACACACAAACAGATAACACTAATGTACAAAACTATACCCAAAGGCATCACACGTAGAGAAAGTTTGCAAAGAAACTTATAATGGAGAACGCTAAAACAAAAAAAAGGATGTGTGTGAGTTAGAGGCAGAAATCGTGTGTGTGAACAGATAAAAACATACAGACTGAGAGAGAGAGAGAGAGAGAGAGAGGGAGAGGGAGAAAGGCAGAGCGTGTCCTTGTATCCAGACTATCTATGTGATACTGTATGTCTCTGCCTGTGTGTTTGTATGTGTCTTGACAGTCCAATATCCATTATCTTTCATGGCTCATCACACACTATATACGCATCGCATACACACACACACACACACACACACACACACACACACAGGGACACAATGTGTAGTAAGTGACAGCAAGGGTAAAATGACAGCAAGGAGACTCCTGAGAAACTAGACTAATTTTATTACCCCCCCCCCCCCATGTCTCTCCCTCATCTCTTTATCTCTCCCTAAGCAGTGGTTTCTACCTTCACTGAGACTGTAGGCAGCATCATGTGTCACATTAAAGTTAACTGAAAGAAATCATCACTACATGTGAGCCTGTGTAGGAGTATCATCGCTCAATAATTCAAGGATGAACCCCAGATGTACAGATTGTATGTGTTGTCTTCTGTTGAACAGTTGTAGTCGGACTACTAAGGAGTTAAAGTTGCTCTCTGTCTCTGTTATTTATTTAATTTCTCTCCCTTTCTTGGCTCCACCGCTCCCTTTTAGTTTTCTCTCCTGCCCTGCGCTTGTCCTGATTTCTACACTTTAATATTTTTTTTTTTGTTTGTTTTTTTATACTCGTCCCCTGTCCCCCATAATATATCAAATATCTGGCAAAATTGTTCCAGTAATTGGTTTACAAGGACAACATGATTTTATCACTCCACACGTATGTAATTGAGGCCACTAGTGATGATAATATGAACCATCCCAGGGTGGCGTTCATTAAAAATCTGTTGCATCAGGAGCTCGAAATTCACTCGGTTTTAACGAGATTATAAAATGGTATTAAAGGAACAGTGTGTAGCATTTCGGGGGGATCTATTGGCTGAAATGGAATATAATATTGATATGTTTTCTTTTGATGTAAAATCACCTGAAGATGAGGATCATTGTGTTTTTATTACCTTAAAAATGAGCCGTTTATATCTTCATTCACTGAGTCGCCCGCCATAAACCAATCACTGGCTCTAGATGGTTGGTGATCAGTTGGTTACAATCTGCAACCTCGCCGCTTAATGCTGCCAGATCCTACACACTGCACCTTTAAGTAAACAGAAACTGTAATTATTCACTAATATGTACCGTTATATTTGTTGCTGGGTTCATTTTTTCAATTTTGACTTTACTTTCTTGTTGCATTCCTTCTGTCTTTCCTGCTTCATGACGTAGTTTAAGTATAACAAAAAGAAAGTGCTGGAGTTAGGGAAGTAGTAAGGAATTATGAGCCCTTGTGTGTCTTACCCTTCAGTGTAGACATTATATTTTCCCATGTGGTGTCACACAACTGTAGTGTGACTTTGTTTTTTTTTTTATATCGTAGCTCCAGTTCCGTCATTATCCTGAAAACCTTCTCCCGAAACAGTGCCAATGGGCCACATATCCTTCCGTATAAATCTTGCTATCTTTAACGGGAGCTGGTCTTTTTTACGAGCCTCTGGCGAAGGTCCTGAGGATGAGCGTGGTGAAAAGTAAGCTGTCAGACGAGGTTGTACAGTTGATGTTGCTCCGCTCGTTTCTACCGCTTCACTTCGGCTGGCGAGCTATCAAACTTCTTGCGGTTGTAGAGTGAAGCAGTTGCTAGGGCTGCACGATAATGGAAAAAAAATTGCAATTTTTTTCTGCAATATTTATCAGCGGTATGAAAAAAGACAGGAATTTTCATCCTAAATGGTGCGCTTTGATCGCAAAATTAAGAGGCTAGATCTATAAACAATCGTGTGCTCTGGTATACAATTTATTCATAAATTCGTTGGTGATGACACAGCAAAAATGTCACATAAAATACACACAACAGGCCTACCTAGACTGTAGGTAAATATTGGGAAGCACTGGATTAGTCATGGAAAATGAGAACTGTGCAAGTTTTCCTTTTTTTATCAAGCAGCAAAAAAGTTGTACCTTGACGCGTTTGAGTTAATTTGCCGACATCGCACGTCTTGCGATCTGAGGTGCAGAACCCAAAACTTACACACACTGCTTCTCAGATGTTCCAACAGCTCATTACAGTTTGAATTCTATTTTTTCAAGACGAGAGGTGTGCATAGCCCTACTATATACATTGTAAACATTGTAGACATGTTATTTTATCATTAATCATCACATGTTTAATTTCAATTTTGGTGGTTCGGTACTTTGGTGTTTTGTCCCGTTTTAGAGCAGGTTTGTTTTTCTTTCTTCTTTTTTGCAGCTTGTAGTTATTCATCCAGGCACTGCTTCAAAACCAGAACCAGAGACTTATGAAATAAACATTAGAGAAGCAACAGAAGTATTCTTATTCTTAAGGGGACCTCCCCGAGTACGACACCCCAGGGTGAAGTGCAGTGTGTGTAGAATAGCAGCCCGAGTGCATTAAAAGACACTTCAGAGTTCCCTTACTAAGGACTTCTAAGTTAAAGTGAGGATAAAGTGATGAATGTGGTTAAAAAAGGAGGAGGCACATGCACACACACACACACTCTCCCACACACAGGTATGCAATACAAGTGTGAGCATTTTATTAATATGCTGTTATATATAAACAAAACACATGGCTGGAAATCTTCCAAGCATCTACTGACATGCACATAAAAGATCAGAAACATGTGCACACGCAAAACCCACATATTGAAACATCGATAAAAAGCTGCAGACCAGCTGCACGTTTTTTCACAAAAGACCCCCAGTCAGCACCAAAACTCTCCACTCGACCGCGACACGGTCACAAAGAAATCACATCAGAGCTGCATCAAACCGATCACTACACAGCGACAGCGTGCCAAATCCTTTTTGCAGGTCTTACTGTTTCAATAAAGTTTTATACGGAGGTCGATACCAAGTGTTTTCTTATGCACCGAACTTTGTGAAAAACAAAAGCTTATTGTTTAGTTTGATCTTTTTGTCTCTCTTTCTTTGCCATTCTGTATGATTCCTTTTTCTAGTTGTCACTTTTCCTTGCTCTTCACTCTGGCTTTTTCCACTCCCCCTCTTCTCTATCCTTTTCACACACCAGGGGTATTCCTTTAATTGGGGTGTTGATACATATATACACTTACTTTCACACACACACACTAAGGTATCCCCCTAATTGCTGCATAGGCCGGTGAATGTGGGAGTTTCTGTGTGGTCTGAGATGGCGAGTTATGTCTCAGATGTGCTAGTGTTCTCCGTGTCTGCGTGCGTCTTTTCTTGTGGTTAATGATGACCATGTCTGTACAGTATGTAACGGGGCCACAAGCCACATCCATTGTGTTCCCCGCCGAGCTGAAAGGGAGTGTAGGTGGTGTGTGTGTGTGTGTGTGCGCTTTGTTGTGTCTATGATCTTAGAAATACACACACAGCACACACAAACAGCTCAAAACATTTTATCCCTCTTGTCGCCGAGGTAAGTGAAAACTTTCCCCATAATTTGATTGGTTCCAGGAGGGGAGGATAGATGGTTTATTGGTTATACAGGACAGTGGTTATACATTTATATTTTTTATGCATGTAAAAAAAGGCTTTACTCTGGAGAATACTCCCCAAATGAAACCAACCAGCGTTGCAATATATTCTGCAGGGAACACAATAAACCCCTGTGGTGTATATACAGAACAGAGCCCAGCAGACTCATACAGTATCACTGAGATGTGGAGTATACATAATGCACAAGGCAAGAGATGCTATCGCAAGTTATGTTTACTAAGAAATCATAGCAGGGATGATGCTGGTGTGCCGGAGGAATAAATCAGCATAACCTGTCACAGCAGCAGCAGCGGCGGTGGCGGCGGCATGAATGATCAGAGGAGAGTGAGAGAGCGAGCCTGTCGGATTATATAACCCCAGTCAGCTGATACTGATCAGCTGATGGCGTGTGCGACTTCGGTTGCTCTGCCTGAACTAACGGCAGTGTTCCGCAGGTTTCGCTCAGCTCTCCGTCCTCACGCTTCTCCCTCCATCATCGTCTCGTGATCGTATCGTGAAACTCCTTCAAACTCTCTACCCCCCTGTCTGTCTCGTACGGCGCTGCTGCATCCTTGTCTGTTTGTGTGTTATGTGTTTGTGATACTGAATTCTGACTTTTTTGGAACCAAATAACGCTCGTTGCAGGGCTCATCATTTACCCGCTTGCCCGGGCCACTTGAAGGGCAGGTGGCTGAAAATGGTTAATTTTAAGCCCTGAACAGAAACAAGTTATAGATGTATGGCAGGGGTCAGCAACCTCTACTATCAAAAGAGACATTTTAGGCAAAAATAATAAAAAAAATATCTGTCTGGAGCCGCAAAACATTTGAGCATTGTGATGAAGGTAACACAGTTTATAGTCTAAGTATATAGAATATAAGTCTAATGCAGTCAGGGCCAAAGAGCAAATGTACGACGGAGTATTAGGGCCACATTGAGGGGAAAAAATATCTGAGATTTCGAGAATAAAGTCATAACTTTACGAGAAAAAAGGTCTTAATATTACAAGAATAAAGTCATAACTTTACGAGAAAAAAGGTCTTAATATTACAAGAATAAAGTCATAACTTTATGAGAAAAAAGTGTTAATATTACGAGAATAAAGTCATAACTTTACAAGAAAAAAAGTCATAATATTATGAGAATAAAGTCATAACTTTACGAGTAAAAAAGTCATAATATTATGAGAATAAAGTCATAACTTTACAAGAAAAAAAGTCTTAATATTACAAGAATAAAGTCATAACTTTACGAGAAAAAAGTAATAATATTACAAGAATAAAGTCATAACTTTACGAGAAAAAAGTGTTAATATTCCGAGAATAAAGTCATAACTTTACAAGAAAAAAAGTCATAATATTATGAGAATAAAGTCATAACTTTACGAGTAAAAAAGAAAAAAACACGTAAAATTACTACTTTATAATATTATGACTTTATTTTCATAATATTACGACTTTTTTCTCATAAACCTATGACTTTATTATCGTAATATTATGATTTTATTCTCTAAATCTCAGATTAATTTTTTTTCCTCAATGTGACCCTAATACTCCGTCGTACCATAGACCTACTGTTATTCATTTCCATTTTTAAGAATCCGGAACTGCTGGTTGCAGACCTCTGGTTTAGGGAAAATGAAAAGCATGAATGAGTGCCCTTAGAAGTTTAATGACACATGTCGTACAGTGCTGTAATAATTAGTCGATTTATTGGTCGGTTGACAGACAGAAAATTAATTGAGGTATCAATCAAGGAAGGATGACTTTCACTGCACACCAGACCCAGGTATTCCTGTCAGTTTGATTAAAAAAAAAAAAAGTATTGGAGGTTTCCCAGAGTGAAGAGAGAAGAAGTGATTGAAAGAGAGAGAAAGAGAGGTTGAAAGGAGACGAGGTGAGGACAGATCCGCCGAGGTTTCAACAGTGAAGGAAGAAAGAGAGAAATGAATTTTGTTCTCGTCTGTCCTCATTAATAACCCTGTTAGGCTTTTTTAATAGTCCTCCTCAGCTCTCTCCCTCTATCTCTCCTTTCCTGCTCTTTCTCGTTTTGACCCGTCAGCTAAAATGTGCTTTAGTCAAATCATATGTTAAATACCAACAAAAGATGAGTTGGTAACCTTTCTTCTCCCACCCTTCCCTCTCTCCTTATCTTAATTACTTTCTCTTTCTATTTCACTTTTCGCTTTCTTCAAGTTCAGTTTGTCTTTTTATAGCTTGTGGGTCGCTGTTTCAACAGTGCTACTATGGTAACAGCAGGGGAGTGGGTGTTAGCAGTTAATCCTGTTTGGGTGTCATGGTGGCATCGCTATGGCACCCAGTAGGAGAGCCACACGAGCTCTCTTCTCTTTAATCATATTTCATCAATAAGGATTTGGGAGGTCAAGGGGCAACATGCTGGGTTTTTCACTTAAATCAGAGTTCACTCGGAGTCGTGTTTCCGCATTATCCACGGTTCTTCGGTTTCAGCTGAGCAACCTGACTGCTCAAAGATACAGTATGGACGCTTAGCTCTCATAAAGAAACCACAGATCTCTAGTTGCCATAGTTCCCTGCTTTCACCTGCTATTTCTGTGTTCTAAACTACTTCATGAAAACTTTTTGTACAGCATATACACACAGTATTAACCTGAGAAAGAAAACTATAATGACATCATTCTGTAGGGAAAAATGCTCCTACGCTTTATATCCTTTTTGAATAACATTGATCGTGACAGAAAACTACAACAACAACAACAACAACAATGAATCATGGTTTTTTATTATGGTTTCTTTTTTATCTTTAAGTTTTCTGTTATAGAAATAAAAGAAACCAGTAAATAAATGATGACATACCCTCAGATAATTATCACTGGACTCCACAGCTCTACTGAGCTTTATTATGTCTTTCAGATCACTGTTTTTATTCATTCTCACCACTCTCATCTTCTTCTTTTTTTTTCTTTCCAGCAGCTGCAGCAGCAGGCAGCTGTTTTCAGCAACAAAAAAAACAAAGAAACGGATAACCCAAACAGCAGGCGGACAAAGTTAGTGACTAGCTGGTAAATGTAGTGGAGCATTTAACAGACAAAGAGCTGTTTAATTTGTCTCAGGAGTTAGTAGAGACCAGAAAGGAGCGGTAAAAGGAAAGCGATTATTAATTCATCAGGTGGCCAAAAACATAACTTCAATTGAATGTCAACTGGATGCGTAAATACACAATTTGTTGCTAATATTTTTGCCATATTATGCAATGTTGTGTTTGCAACCAAGTTGCCAGAAAATCAACCAATTAATGCTACTTTCAAATGTAATAAAAAGTAAAAGTGGACACCTCTCGAGGGCCATTTATGTTTACAAAGTATAGTATATAGTACATGCTGTACATATGAAGAATGTACTATAATGGTAATCTACAAAACAGGTGTGCAGACATTTAGAAAATATATTTTAAAGGGGCAAAATAAAAAATCTGTTGTGCCCAAATGGCTAGGTATTTGCTACCGCTCTGCACTGCTGTCATACAGCGGTTGCCACTGATAATGCCGTCCTGACCCATGCCATCGTTCCGGTAAACATAACGCCCACCCAAGGCAATCCTTTAAATCATAGATATGCTCTGAATTTGGAATGTAGCACCTTTAATAATATCTTTTTTTTAACAGTTAATATGTACACCCTTAAAAGAGAGAGCATTTAGTGTGAAAAACTAGATTTTGAAAGCACATGTGTTAGTTTTGCAACATTATGAGACCTTGTAAAAAAAACCCAAAATTGAACAAATTCGGTGCATAGTTGTCACTTTAGTTTACATTGGACATTTCTGTTTTGAAATATACATTTGTGTTCACATAATAGCCATGTAATGAAAGCATAGGTTGCTTGCTGAGGGGGAATTATAATTGATTCCAGCTGCCATTAGAAATAATTGACATATCAGTCACAGTGCTCCTATTAAAGCTATGAATATACACACCTCAATATTATTTTCTCTGACACACCAACACACAAGTCACACACACACATATGTCAGTGTTTTCTCATTGTATCTCTGTTTATCCATTTTCGCTGTGTTGTGCTCTGGTCTCGCTCCACTGGACATTAACCAGGGGAGGAATGATGGAGCAATTCTCAACGCACACCCAAACAGACACACACACACACAGTCATTCACAGACGGGGCTTTTCCAGCGCTCTGCGGGGAGATAGAGTGGTGTGTTTGGTTCTGATAGGAGCAATACAACCAATTCAACACAGAGAGCGAGCAAGAGAGACGGACACAGAGGGAGAGAGAGGCTTAGGGTTTCTTTTTTTTTTTTTCATTTGTCTTCCAGGAGGAAACTTGCTCTCCACAAGATTTTGGATATTGAAAGAGAGAGAGAAAAAAAAAACAACAGGACATGGAAGTAATTCTGTTTCACAAGAAGTGAATCAATATGTCATGGTGATTCTAGTGCAAATCAGTGTTGTATTGTATTCTTAATGGTTTAACCATGCCAGAGTTGAGCTTAAAACAAGTATGGGCATTAGAGGTAAAGTGTACTGACTATTGCAAATATTGAGAGAAAACATACCTGTTTAAAATCTATTGATATATATATATTATTTGCCTTACAAATGTGTAAACATCAGGGTTAAGGATGTCACGAGAACCAATACGAACGTAACGGTACCTCGTTTTTGTAATGCCAGGGCTCGAGACTAACAGCGCCTTGTCGTTCCGGGTGTTTGCGACGCAGCAAACTCACTATCGATGCGTCCAGATCTATGTTTCCCTGATAATGCCACATTGAGAACAACACATCTGTGTTGAAATCAGCAGGACGAGAGCTAGTTAACGTCAGCTGTTAGCTTCGTGCAGGACTGTGCTGCTTACCGGCTGCTAATGTTAACTACAGCTCTCTCAACACGGGAGTTGCTATTGATTACATTATGGTGCATTCAAGTTCTATTCAGTAACAATGAGTATTGGCGAAGGTAAAGTTGAATTCTAACGTTGTCATGATGTGTTCAAATGCAGTTTTTGGCGAGAAACTCAAATACATCCAGTTGTTTGAAGGAGGATGTTTTAGCAGCAATATTAAATAGATAATAGAGAGGGAATTATGACCTGTTTAACTTCATAACAAAAAAGCAATTGTCAAACAGTAATAAAGGAGTGGATGCTGAAGTACATGGTGTTTATTGTTTTACTTTTGTTTTGTACCGTGGTATCGAATTGGTATCGAGGAATCGTGGAATTATCACAGGTATAGGTATCAAAATTACTGCAATCGTGACATCTCTTATCATTTTGACCCGAAGAGTTAATTCGGTCCGTCACTTAAAGTTTAAAAATAAACCCCCCCCACACTCTCATGTCTGCTGGCCCATCCTGCGTCATATCTGAGGAGACCATATGTCATCACAGTGGGGATTCACACACATGCACATCTGTGGGCACATACACACTCATACGGTGTTTGATCTCAGTAGGTAAAAAGCTAGAAGGCAAGATTCAGTCCCCTCTCACACACACACACAGCATATATCACACATTGTCACCGTATATGTGTGTGTGTGTGTGTGTGTGTGTGTGGTTTGTGTGTTCTCATATTGCTGTCGTTATGACTACTGGTTCAAATTGTGTTTATGAAGTCACTTTTACAGCAAGGATTGTGTGAACGACTGTGTTTGTTCACGATTGGCTTTAACATTTTTGCATTCATTTGTCCTTGAGGTTGCTCTCACATGTTTGCGAGTGTTTCATTGTGCATGTGTGCAACCATCATGTGTAGCAAACCATCCTGTAGCTAAGCCTCCGTGCACGAGGATCAGACAAAAACACAAAACCCAGGCTGCACTGATTGCGCTGGTGTTTGCAAAATCAGAATTTGAGACATTGTCTGCGGGGACATCGAAGCCACACAGAATCTGAAATGATGCTCTTGATGTACACCAGAGCCTCACGTCTTGTTATGTGGAAGTCAGGGAATCCTGGGAACCCTCTAATTGCAAGTCTCATTTGGCTAACCACTGAGTGAAAAGTCCCTGGTTTGTCATTCAGGGCACATTTAGGTTGCTTCTCAGGAAGTGGATGATTACAGTCTTTTTTTCTGATGGCTTGATTCAGCCGATGCCACTGGCACACTGACACCAGCGCTGCTCTCTCTCTTTTTATTTATTTCTCTCAGTGATTTCTCTATTACTTCAACCCGTTTGGTTCATCCCACTCTTTTTTGTATCTTCCTGTTATGAAGACAGGATAATTAATTGGGAGCACAGTGAGCATAGGGAGAGGCATGGGGTGGAAAACAAATGGACTAAAAAGGAGAGGAGAGAGGTGGATGTGGACGGAAAAGGGGAAGTAAGACGTGTGAGAGGAGGGGAGGGCAGCGATTACAAGAATGCGCTAACAAGCACAGCTTCACTTATCTGACTGGGGTTTTACAGGAAGGGATCGGGATGACAAAGAGAGAAGCTGAATTACACAGTAATGACCTTGTGTTTCATTTCTCATGTTGGCTGACATGTTTGACCATTTAAAGACACTGGGCTGTTGGCTCATTGGATGGTTTGACTTCTGGTATACAAAGAGTACAAATATTATATCAATATCATGTGCAATACTACTTTTTTACATTCTCATGTGTAATATCACTGTTCATTGTGTGCAATATTAATGTCCAACATGTGCAATATTACTTATTTTTTCTGTTTGTTAGCTTACTTTCCCTTTTTTATTTAACTTATCTTATCTTATTTACTCATTTTACTAAATGCATCTTACTTAATTGTTATTCTATTAGGCACTTGTGCTAAAAATAGTACTTTTTTTATTTTATACACTTGAACTTGTTGTAATTTTGTTGTATTTTTCAGCAATCTCTGGCACAAGAATTTCCTTCGGGATTAATAAAGTTCTATCTTATCTTATCTTATCTTATACAATGTCAGAAATCAGGGGAAACATACCCAGAATAATTTGCCAGTGCCCAATGTTGAACATAATTTTGATAAATTCAGTTTACCAGTTGTTTCACGTGGTTGTTACTGTATTATTAAGTGCTGTATTCTTATTCCTGTGGATGAGTGATCAAAAGTGACATTTCAAGTGCAACTATACACAAATCCAGGGAAGTACCTAAAGTAAACAAGTTACTACGGTGGCATCTCCCTACAATAAGCACACATTTGATAATGCAAGCTCTCCTAAGAAGTGTACAATTTTCTACTTTTACTTTTACTTTCTATGTAACGTTACTTTTGACAAAGATGTCTAGAAGACGGAAAAGAACCACAGCTGCCTAACGTTAGCCCGACATGGTGAAACAAGTGACCTCAGCTAAGTTAACGCTGCTGGATTTGTCTATGATTGGAAGACATTTATAACAACCCGATGAATAATTGCTATTTTTAATATACTATATTAACATACTCTTGTATATTCTTGTCATTCCATACCACCTTTCGGTCTTTCTCTCTTCCTTATAAGTCCCAACAGCACGATCAACTCAAGAGGCTTATTACATGACTCACACGCGCGCACACGCTCCGTACCATGAGTCATGCAATGAGTTACAGAGTATAGTAATCTATCTTGTCCTGTCAGTTTAGCGAGCGGCTCCTCCTGATCTTGATGCACTACAGTGATCTGTGTGTTTGTGTGTCACTTCACTTTGTCTTCATTTGTACCTCCCGTTTGTGTGTCTGACAGCATGTGCAAAAACGTGTGCGCGAAAGAGCGGTGTGCATATAGATGGAATGCGTGATGTGCGCGTGTGTGTGTGTGTGTGTGTGTGTGTGGGGTGGCCCGTCCAGCATCCGTCTTCCTGCGCGGTGAGGCAGGAGAAGTCGTGATAAGTCAGCACGCACACACACACACACATCAGAATGCAGAACTGAAGAGGTAGCATTTACTCTTGAGAGAGAAGAAGAAGAAGAAGAAGAAAGAGCGAGTGTGTGAGTGTTCGCTGGGATGGAGGGATGAGTGAAAACAGAGGAAGAAAGTGATATTTCTCTACCCTTTCACCTTGGCTTCTTCATTTCCCCCCTCTCTTTACATACAGCATCTTTGCTCTCTTTTTTCTTCCTGCCATCTCCCTGCTTTCTCTCTCTCTCCTTCGCCTCTCTCAAGGGTACCAGTTACCTTCCCCCTTAGACACCAACTAGCATACACACACACATTAATGCACACACTCACTACTAACACACACTGACTGCCTGTATGAGATGATTTATGCTCCTGTGTTCTATTATTTTTAGACCAATTACTCTACTGTTTCTATCTCTCCTTCTCTCCTGTCTATATCTTTCTTATACTCTCTCTCTCTCAGTTCCTTATTCTCTCTAGTTCAACCATTCTACTCTCTAAATATTGTCTCCTGTGTTTTTACACCTCAGCCCGTATTTGCAGACGATTCAAAATGTTTATTTTATCTTCAATATGGGCGTCCTCCTCTTGTCCAAAAGGGACACGGCGTAGGTCAGGTTGACTCTTAACTTGGCTCTGTGGATGTGAGACTGGAGTTGTTTGTGTTGTGTGATGGACTGGCCGTATGTACCCGTCAGGGGTTGAAACTAACGGCGTCCCGTCGTCCCCGGGGGACAATAGAAAATGTGTTAGGGACACAGTAAACTCATTATCGATGCGTCCAGGGGATGCACCCTATTTTTCCGGTGATAATGCTACATTGCAAACGACAAATTGGTGTTGAAATCTGCAGAACAAGAGCTAGTTCACATTAGCTTTTAGCTCTCGTCCTGCGGATTTCAACACGTGAGGTGCCATTGATTTACATTGTGATGCATTCAGGCTCTTTTCAGTGAAAAATGACTATTTGGCGAAGGTCAGTTCTAACGTTATGTGTTCAAATGTAATCTTGTAAAATGTAGTTTTTGGCGAGGATCTTGAATAAATCCAGTTGTTTGAAGGAGATGTTTTCACAGCAATATAAAGATTATCTTTTATGCCTGTATTGATAGAGACAGAGTAGTATATAAGGACTCAGCCTTGGTACATGGGGCGCCTGCTCTACCAGGTGAGCTGCAGCGGTGCCCCTTCACAGCAATATAAAATAGATAGTAGAGAGGGAATTATTACCTGTTTAACTTAATAAAAAAACAGTATGTAAACAGAAATAAAGAGCAGATGTTGAAATACATGGGATTTATTGTTTCACTTTGTTTTTTACCGTGGTATTGAAAATCGTGGAATTTCACTGGTATTGGTATCGACTATTACATTTCTGGTATGGAGACATCCCCAATAGGCATCAGACCTCGTAACCTAGCACAGATTAAGGAGATTCAGATAAAGAAAGTGATGAATGAATTATTCATTTAGAAGAATAAAAAGCTTGATGGTAGCCCAGTCTGTTACATTTCAGCAGAGACGATGTTTATTGACAGGGAGGCTGTCCAGAACCTGGAGGTGGACAGATTACAGGTTCCCTGTGTGTGTGTGTGTGTGTGTGAAAGTCACAGAAATTGATGAAGGGAGAAAGAAATAACATGTGACATGTTTCTGTGTGAGATAAAGACACAGGTAGCATGTCGTGTGACACGTTTCTCTGTGTGTGTGTGTATATAGTTAGCATGTGACAGTCTGTCAATGAGATTTGTTGATCCGCATTGCGAGTCTATTGGGGTGCTTTAAGTTCTGTCACCAAACAAAATTAGCCTTCTGTCTTGCTTTTTGCTTGCATTTGTCTTTGGGTCCTAACACATCAAGCCAATGCATTGATGCTGAAAAAGGCCAGCTAGTCAAACACTTTGCATCGCTTCACATTAACGTCACGTCTTCTCCTACATGCACTTATTTCCTGCACCAGCATGAGAGGAAAATAGTGTGTCATCTGTCTGTATTTGTTAAAAAAAAATTGCCACGGAAAGATAAATAAACTTGTCGACCACTTTTTCACGACATCACAGACTCACCGACAAAAGTACAGGTAATGTTGAAACAGACGGACTGTGTGTCAGAGCTTTTGTCACACGCACACAGATACACTTCACATTGCCTTTCTGTACTATATGTCAACCTCTTTCTTCCTTTCCTTTTCCTTCCTTCCTTCCTTCCTTCATCTGGTAGCTACAGTGCCTGTTGCCTGGAAACAGAAGTTTTTTGTCTTTCTGTAAACTTTTCTATTCAGGATGCTGGAGGGAAACAAAAGACAAACAGAAGTAGAAAAGAAATGGATTTAATAAGGCGGTGTCCACATTAATGCAGAAAAATCGAGCATTTTGACAAAAGATCATCAGACACATTAAAACACATACACGGTAATGAAACTCTTTTTTCGCTGGTGAGCAATTGAGGCACAGCAAACGTGCAGCACGTGGATGTGTCGAACGCCAACATATATACACAGTATAGGCTATAATGTGTGTGTGATCTATCTTCCCTTGAAGGGTCAGAGGTTACTGATGAACATAATACAATCTGTCTTTCTATCTCTCTCTCACACACACACACACACACACACACACACACACACACACAGCATGAACAAGTGTAATCCTTAATCAAACATAATCCTAGTCCAGAGGCCCACAGATTGGATCTGAGGTCTGCTAATGAGATTCATGTTGAACATGTGCTGCTGGCATGTTAGAAGCATGTTTCCGACGTGTTTGGATTTGTCGCCTTTCAGCAACGTCATTCGAAGAGACTCAAGTGGCGAGACAAAAGACAAGCTTTGTCCGTCCAAAGTAGAAAATCCTCGAGAATATTTCTAAATTTTCGTGATCTGGAATTGTCCTCTAGCCTTGTGTGATCCTTTATTTACGCAGGACATGTTAAATAATAAGCCCCCATGGCCTATATGTCAGCAGTACAACCACAGCATCGTGAGTTCCCTTGACCTCTGGGGTGGATTTTAAAGCGGAAATGAACTTTTGCTTTTAACTGCAAACAGTGTACCCGTTCCTCCCTGTATATTCATGCTTTATTTATGCTTTGAGACCTGTTTCACCAGGCAATGAGAGTGAGTGGAGAGAGAGAGAGAGAGAGAGAGAGAGAGAGAAGAAAACGCTTTTCCTATTCCTCCTCTCAGAGCAGAGGGCATCTGAGAGAGATGATTGACAATACATCCGGCTTCACAAACCCAAGGTGATATCAAAGTTGCTTTTAGAGCCTTTTCACAACAGGAAACTCAGTCGTAGGTGTTGCGATAAAGAGAGTCGCTTATTCATCTCTCCCTCCTACATTAGAAGATTTGTCCTAAGTGCCGAGACGGTGACCTAAGAGCCGCTGTTTTTCACCGTGGTGGATTTCACCTCCAAAGCTAATATGACATTATTAATCTGCGGCAGTTCTCTTGAGCATTGTCAGCTCTGATTATACGTCTTTATTCATTTCCATGCCGTAGCAATTACAACAATAAAAGAAATACAGAGCAATTTCTGCTCGCTGACCCAAAACTTCACCCCGAAATTCTATTAAACCCTCAACGAAAGGAAAACAATACATAGACCACAATTATGATGAATTGTTTACCATTTTGCATATTCCTCAAGTGGTAACAAAAACTATGGCTAAATATGTTCATCAATGACCCTTTTTTTCCTCATGACTAATACGAGGCGATGACGAGACGGCACCGACGTCATTAATGTATCATTATGCAGTATTGTTGATGAAAAAAGAGGAAGATGTAGTTTAAAAAAAAGAAAAAGAAACGTCATCAAAATCTCTCTTTATTTTCGTTGACAAAAAAGAGGAGACAAAATATTATAGACAGGGTTTTTTTAACGTCACGTTTCCAGTGCTGTGCGTGCCGTCAGGACTACACCGGCAGCACACAATAAGCACAGTCAGCAGGACTTCAAGTTAACCCTCCTGTTGTCTTCGGGTCAAATTTGACAAACTTCATTATGGATGTCATTATGGATGTAAAAATGGATGTCTTTCACCTAATTTCCTCAAAATTACATGGATGGTTCCCTTATATGGTCTTTGCAAAAAACACACTATCACACTGTCATTAAGCATTTTTTTTTTAATATAATAATATTTGTAATATTCTGACTAAACTTTGACATATACCGGTTTGTGATAATCCATCAACATTATTCCTCCAATTTTGTGTATAGTCCAAATAATTCATAATTTCTGCATTTTTTTCCTAAAAAATTAGGTTTAATTTCATATAAATTAGGTTTATTGACCATGAATTCCCCAAAAAAGTGTAAAACTTGTGGTAATGAGTTGGAATTAAGTTGGCCAAAAAGATGTTATACAGAATTGGGTGATAATTTATAATGTATGCTTTAAAAACAGGCAAACCAGACCGGGTCAATTTTGACCCGGGAAGACAAAAAGTTGCATGGTCGACGGGAAGACAACAGGAGGGTTAAAGTTAACAATGACACCAAGGCTTGGGAGAAAGAAAAGAGGTGATATTTTGGCTACAGACTACAGTAGATTGACTGAACTGAAATGTTCAGTACAACCTGATGACTAAAAAGGACTAATCAACAGTTTTCATTGACTAAAACTTTACTAAAATAGTTTAAAATGCCCAGAAAAACAAGATGAGGTCGACTAAATATGATAAAAACTAAAAAGGACATTTGACATAGGACTAAGACTAAATAAAAAAAAATAGGTGACACAATTAACACTAATTTACTGTACATTTCACTTGTCACAAAGTTTGTAAAAAGCTCTTAAATCTGTCTCATTCCCATCATATTCCCACTTTGAGACTGAAGCAGATCAATTCATGGAACTAAAGAAGATACTATAAGACTCACTGAAGCTGTAGGATGGTTACTGCATACTGTATGTTTTATAGACCAGGTACTGCATTATCCTGTGTGTCTGGTATTGTAAACAGTGTGGCATGTTGTTGCAGATGGCAATGAAAGTTTTATTAGGCCTGTGGAGTGACAGAATGACACACTAAAGTTTCATATATATAAGACTCCATTAAGTACTATCAACTGGTGGCAAGTGGTAAGTAAGTATATGACATGGATCACCAGAGCAGTCAGGCACAAACACACCATTTCACACACACATACAAGAGCGCACACTGTTGTGTACACACACACACACACACACACACACACACACACACACACAAACAACTCATTGGTACACACGTGCGCACACAGACACACAATAGGAAGTCTGGATGCTGACAGAAGAGTAGTAATTAGGACTATGTGCTGTGGATATTCTTGGTACAATACTGATCAGTGTCATCCGTTTGTGTGTGTGTGTGTGTGTGTGTGTGTGTGTGTGTGTGTGTGTGTGTGTGTGTGTGTGTGTGTGTGTGTGTGTGTGTGTGTGGTCTGCTTTAGTGACTTGTGAGGACCGATACTTGACAGATAGCTGTTGTGGTGAGGACATGATGTGTTGTGAGGATAGTTTGAGACAGGGGTTACACCCACCAGGAGTTATGAAGGAGCTTAATTTCATATTTGTGTCCATCATTATAAAATTGTATTCACTAAGTTAATTGCTGAATGCTGATTGCCGTCAATTGATTAAAATATTTAATCACGATTAATTAAATGATTGTCCATAGTTAATCGTGATTAATTGCAAATTAATCACACATTTTTGTATCTATTCAAAATGTACCTTAAAGGGAGATTTGTCAAGTATTTAATACTCTTATCAACGTGGGAGTGGACAAATATGCTTGCTTTGCCCACTACTAAGTAAACTATTGGATATTCCTGTTCACATTTTGACATTTGCTTTTGGTTTCTCATCAAACTAAGTTATATGCGTTCATTTAAATATGCATTGCAACGAGGTTGGTGAGCAAAATGTTATCATGACCAATGGGAATAAGGAGACCTAAACTACAAAAATAAGGCCAACAACTGGGGTAAGACGCCCCCACCTAATAACAATGTCTATTTTCTTTTAAAATATATATAATTTTAATAGCAATTAGGGCTGTCAATCAATTAAAATAGTTAATCGCGATAAATCGCACATTAATTGCGCAATTTTTATCTGTTCAAAATGTACCTTAAAGGAAGATTTGTCAAGTATTTAATACTCTTATCAACATGGGAGTGGACAATTGCTGCTTTATGCAAATGTATGTATGTTAGACAAACTTAAACAAAGGTAAAGGGTGACTCAAAATGATCGTTGCAAACATCTATCACAGGTTACAGGCCCACTTCCTGCTTCAACTTTGACCTACCGTACTTGTTGTGCACATACAGGTGTTCTGGTCCGTGAGAGATTACTACCACCATTTGAAAGAGCACTCACTTTCAGTTGTAGCTCCAAATAAAGTAGTTTAAACTTGTCTGATCAGTTGACTGCTCATTGTGTAGTTTTGGCAGACTTCAGACCAAATCTCAGCAATTACTTTGCTGCGTACTATTTTAGCGTAGCCTTGGTGTGATCTGCACTTTGGTTTTGATCATTTCAAGCTGATGAATCTTAATTAAACTGTATTTTTAGGACATTTTCCCCACTGTTTTCACTTTTACTTATTTTTCAGCACTAACTTTTGTCAGTGCAACCTCATCATAAGCAATAAAAACAAAGCAACGAAAACTAGATCCAAGTTGTAAAAAAAATACAATATTATCCTTTTCATTAAAGAAAATGAATAATGATCCACAGAGACTTGGAGTAAATGCAGAGTCAATGCTGTGAACTCACCGATCAGACCAGAGTATGAGAGGAGGCAGTCGGCGTAGTTCTCCTTCAGACAGCCCGACAGCGAGCGAGGCTCCGGCTGGCAGTTGACGAAGAAGTCAGCCAGTCGTGACCTGAAACACACACACAGATCCAAACATATCTCAGAGCCAAACATGATTACAGCTCCGATATGAGAAACTCAGATGGCCGATGTGACTGGAACGTGAAGCAAAATGCCCGGTCCAAATGTGCGTCTACGCCGAAAGTAATTTCTCCCGATGTAATTAGCTTCCTTAACGTCCGCCTTCAGTGGAGTAAGATGACCCTGTTACGTATGCTGCGGCTGCTTTATATCCTGGAATGAACGAGGCTAAATGCAATCCTCCACCCGGTCTCTTCTGTTTCATTTACTGCCTTCACAAATGTTTGTTTACACTTTTGTCCACAGGTGCAGCGGCACGTGAAATTGAAATGGAGTTTGGATTCTCAAGGAGTTCACCATCTGAAGTGAGATTGAGTGTGATGTACTGGCTCTTTGACACGAAACAAAACTTACTAATGTCACTTTTGGACTGTAATGTCTTTATGGAAAAATGATATGTTGCATCACTCCTTTTAGTTATGTTAACATTTTACTCAGAATATTAATTGTTGAGATATTTCCCAAGAAGAGAAGGACATAAAAGGTCAGTAAACAAACCCCTAGTTTAGTCTGTATTACCTAAATCATGTATTTGGCAGTATATGTCCTGTGTCCTCATTATACAGTAAAAGAGTGTGTATGTACAACAACAGTAGGAACAGATGGTTGATGCATTTTCATATTTGCTTTTGGTTTCTCATCAAAATAAGCAAAATGTGTTAATTTAAATAATACTATTTTAAAAATGTCTGACAGCTTGTGTTTCTGCATTGCAACAAAGTTAGTGAGCAAAATGTTAACATGACCAATAGGAATAAGGAGGCCTAAACTACAAAACATGAGGCCAAAGGGGGTAGGGTAAACCAGATTAAGACTCTTAATCAGATTAATTAACCCCTTAAGAAGTCTTTTTTCTCTTAAAATATATATAATTTGAATATCAATATAATATGTCAGCGTATCCTCACACGAAGCTACTTATGATATCTTACGAAAAGTTATTCCTCATTTTCCGTTCGTTCTCCTACAAACGTCCAGCAACACGTGTCCATTTCCGCTCGTTACCTGTATACAGTCTTTTCAAAATAAACTTCCGTCTCCAAAAACATTGCTTTCCATTTCAACAAAACTGAATTGTGAATAAAGTTTCGAGGGGAACGTAATTTGTTCCGTATTACATTTGTTTTTGACGTATCACACATATGTTTGTGATGATAGTCCTCGTAGGAAGGAGGTCGGGGGTGGATGGACGGGTCAAACAAACACAGGACTTTCACCAGGAGACCGCTGTGTGTGTCCCGTTGTGAAACTAAAAGCTAACGTTTACTTATTTTTATTTTCGTCTGTAGCTTAACGAGGCAAAAGTGAGCATGGCTCACACAAAACATCCCTCAAAACGTAATTCAGAAGGCCGTTTAGTTGAATGGAAACATGATTTTGTAGGACACATGGCTGAGCTGTTATCAGGAATGTGTAACAGGGACCTGCTCATGAAATTGCTCCATGGCACCAAAAACTCCACAAACACACTTATGTCATTTTGTTTTTTGCATTTCAGAGAGCAGGTTTGTGAAGGAGAGCAGATTCCTGTTTATCTGAATGAGACAGTGACAACCTGCTACCAGGGTGTGTGTGTATGCAAGCATGAACCAAAACAAACACACACACACACACACACACACACACAGTGTGATCTATCTAATCGCACCGATCTGGTGCAGAGCGGCGCGTAGTGAGAGTTGTCAGCTTGCAGCCAGTATACTACACCTGACATATGGTGAGGGAGCTGGTGGAAATGCATGGCTTTAATCTATCTGTGCTAACTGACAAATGGACGGGGAGGAAGCTGTGCTGCAGAGAGACCTGTTGTTCAGCCCTGAGCGTATGTCTGACGGATAGACAGCGCCACGCAAAGAAAAAAAGACAGAGATGGAAAGGACGCATAGAAACTCGCAGTATGAATTCACTGCTGTCATGCTGCCTGCTGTTAAGCACAGACAGAGGGTGAGGAGGAGGAGGAGGAAGGAGGGAGGGAGGTAGGAAGACCTGAGGCCACGGTCCAAATGGAGCTCATTTATGAGGCCTAATGCTTCCATTTAATCCCAGAGAGCCACAAGACTGCTGGCTGGAGGCTCCAGAGACTGCATGAACACACACACACACACACACACACACACACACACACACACACACTGCAGAGAGGGTGATGTCAGATGTCCATCACTGAATTGCTCTTTTCCTTGTGTGTGTGTGTGAATCTGAGACTTGAAGGCAGACAGTGTATTTCTGCTGATGATGCACAATGTAAAGAGGTGTCCAAGGAGCACATGTGTGTGTGTCTTTACTGTTGTCTGTCTAATAAATGCAGGAGAAATTCCCTCAGAGTATAAGAAGCTATGTTTCCTACCTGCAGATGTAGTTGGTCTTGCAGGAGGCCTGCAGCTCCAGACAGTTTGGTTTCTGCTTTTCTTCGTACGAGCAGACGGGGACGATGGTCTGACGCCTGCGTTCAGAACACGCTGTCTGGTCGCTCAGTGGACACGAGCAGTACAGCATGCCGTAGCTGTGCTTTGGAGGGACCTGTGTGGCACGAGAATCACAGCATTAACTGTACGAGTCGTATGCAAAACCTTCCCTTTTATTCTTTCTTCTGCACTTCCTGCCCTCTCAGGAGTCTGAAGTTGTGTTGATGTTCTTTTCTTTGTTGACAACCCACAGTGGCTATTGCTGCTAATGCTAACTACCTATTTCCTCTGTTTATTCCAAACAAACCAATCCTGCTTCATCACTTCATGTGGGCTGGAGGATTTTTCAAATTCAAAGTTCTGTCAAACCTCTGGGTTTAACATTGATAATCCAGTAAAACAAACCCCCAAATAGTGAGGTAAAGACGAGCATTATACCTTCTAGCAAGTGGTTAATGCCAATGTAAACATTCTTTTAATTAAATAATTTTATAAATTACTATGCAAAAAATGTCAACATTGTCTCTCTGACCTATTAAACATTGCTTCAGTAGAATAACAAGTTCAATACATTGTGATATTATAGTTGAATAGATGTTAACAGAGAATGTCGTCATAGTTTCGTCTCCAACACAAAGAAAGCTTCAGGCTGTTCACGCAAACTTCTCTACTGCGTAGAAACAAAACACAATAAGATGAACAATGTCATGCGTTCTTTGTAGTTTGTCTATGTATTCATGTTGTTGCTTATTGAAGCGATCCCAGTTAAGTTATTCCAAAGGGACATCATCATGGGAGCCGGGTTGTAATTATGTTTCACATCATTTTTTACAATATGGCACAGACAGCAAAAAAAAAAAAACTCTTTTGTGTTTGATGACTGAATCAATGTCAGAGCTCGGCGCTGGAAAAGCAAACTGAACAAAAAGACCCGCATGATTATTTATTGTGATTCTGACGAGCCGTCTAACTTGTCCACTTCAAAAAAATCATTCTTCCTTTTGAAGCCTTTTGTGGTGGACATTCAACTTTTATCACACAGCAGTCGTTTGGAAAACCTCCAGCGTGTGTGTGTGTGTGTGTGTGTGTGTGTGTGTGTGTGTGTGTGTGTGTGTGTGTGTGCTTTTTAGTTTCTCTTTATATGTATTTTTTTTGACAAGCTCGTGTCAGAGGTGGCTTGCCTTGTCAAAGAACTGCCGCAGGGCCTTGTGGCACTTCCTCTTGTTGCAGACCTCAGCGGTGGAGACGCGGCTGGTGCACGGGCTGATGTAGGCAGAGCGGTACTTCTTACAGGTGTCGTTCAGGTTGCACGCCTTGGCGGCATTCAGACAGTTGTTCTCTCTGGCCACTGCAGGCTCACCTAAAGACGGAGGAGAGGAGGAAGAGGAGAAGAACAAAGGGTGAGAAGGGAGCAGGAATCATCAAGATTGTGATGCTAATGGCTGCTTATTCAGTGTTTCATCAAAAAACAAACATTAGTGGATGAAAATGAGCAAGAATATTCATGAAAACACTTGAAGGTCAACCACTAGTCTTACCACTTGATGGAATTTGCTCAGTTTTCATGGAGATGGTTTATTTCATGTGACCTCAGTATAGAATTTTGATCATGTGATAAGGAGTCGTGTTTAACACCAGAAGAGTCCATATTAACACCCCCCCTGCGGTTTGTAATTTCTGTATAGCAAACCGTTGCTATAGACCTTTGCAATGTATAGCAGACCGTTGCTATGGGCGCAGCTCTGATGTCAGACTGTGTCAAAATACTGATTTCTTCAGTAAGTAGTCGTGTAATAAGCGTGATAATGTACAGCTAGCGGGTCATTGTTGTGAAAGAATCCCCTTCAGGGCGATGAGAGACCTTTTTCCCTCTGTCATTTCCTCTTCCACCTGCTTGCTAGCTTGCTAAATTGTCAGCACAGACAGTAAGCGTCCACGTTGTCGTTGCGTAGCAGCAGTGATCTCACGGCTTAACCAGTTGAATGCCAAGCTTATTGTGTACATGACTTCTCATGTCGTAATCATGAGTTCAAATGTTCCAATTTGAAGAAAGCAACCATCTCCATGAGGACGGAGCAAAATCCATCAATTGTGAGGAACATCAAGAGAATAAAAGTAGACGTGAATAGATATTTCTTGTCATCATCCACATTTAACTGAAATCTGATCCCAACTTTTAGACAAGCAGACTGGTCCAACCACGGCCCGATCAACCTGTTAGGGGTCCTGGGGAAACCTTTTGTAGTACCATATATAACATAGTGGGGCAGCTAAGCTGAAATATTCAGAACAATCGTGTATTTTGTAATAAATGCAACATATTTATGGGGTGAAGTTTGACCCTGAAGTGACCCTAAGATTAGCCAATAATATGGCGCCTTAGTCGATATTGTATTTTAGTGGAACAAAATTCCCGGACAAATTTGCAATTAATCAAATGACTTGCTTGAACTGATAACAATGAACCTTGAGGTCCGGGTCCTGAGGGCAGTTTTCTGCTTGGCCTAGTTGATAATCCAGCCTGGGGACAAACCCTCGCTAAAGATACTTTATGCGTTTATGTAAAACATTTGCTCTCAAATATCTTTACACAGCACATGTAGAGTTCACCTACAGATCATATCACCACAAAACAAAAGTAAGTCAACTCCCCGCAGCTGCAGCGTCTCCACCACCGACAGACAGCAGCATAATGATGTTTTCTCTAAACCAGCAGATAACTGCAGAAATACATCCTTTCTGTCTGTATCTGTCAGCTGATATGAATGTTTGTTTTTATGTCTATTCTGCATCTGTGCAAGTCTATGTGAGAGTGTTTATGCAAACTAAGAACACAAGACCCCGTTTACAGTCTCACTTCCTGTTTGTCCTGAATCAAACAGTGTGTATACAGTATGTATGTGTGTTCCTGTAGTCATCAAAGTGTCCTGTCCGCCTGCACTAATTGCGTTGTGTTGTCCTCGATCCGCTGTCAATTAACATGTTCATAGACTTCACCCCCCGCCGCGCCCCCCCCTCCCTGCTTATTTGGGTGAAAATGTAGCAAAAACAGCATCTTTTCTCTAATTAACCAATTAAAACGGAGAACGCCGGCGTGACAAACGTACAGAAGCGGTAGTGGTGGTGGTGGTGGGGTGAGACAGCAGAGGAGAGTGTGTGTTGTGTTGTGATGGCAAATGGTGCTAATAAGATTCAACACATCAAGGGGAGGGAGGGGAGGAGAGAGGGAGGGAGGTTAAAAGGGAGACAGAAACATGATGGGGGAGTATGAGGTGATGATGTAGTGATGTATTAACTGGCAAACAGAGAGGATGATGTTTGTTCTACTACAGCGACGCTGTCTCCTTTAAAACTACGTTCACATACAGCTAAACTGCACTCAATTAGGTTTAGAGAGAAATGGATTCGCTCCTGGATTACAGTCGCAGTTTTAAACACGTGGTTAACGCTGTGAACTGAGACAAAACAAAACAAAAACGCAACAAAGCTGCTTGATTAGGTTTCGTAAAACATCATTGTCTGGCTGAAAATGACTACGTTTGTTACGTTATTAATAGGCTGTCAAAGTTAACACGATAATAATGCATTAATGCAATCTGTTTTAACACCGCTAATTTCTTTAACGCATTAACACAACTTGTGATATCGATCTTTCGGAGGTTGTAGCGGGTTCAGTTTTAAAGCTAGAGTAAAGATACTGACAGCATATGAAACTACAGAAAACTAAGGAATCCATTGGATTTTATGGCGGTAAAGCCATTTTACATCTTTTTATTTAATATTTATAAAGGATTTAAAAACATAGCATATGTCAATAATCTCTGTAAACTTCTGGTTGTATTCGCTTTAAAGCTCCAACTAATAAAATGCCCATCGCAAGTTCCCAGAATTCAAGCGAATGTTTAATGGACCAAAACCCCCAACATATTTAGTTTACAATTACAAAGCTGCTAATTCTTAATATTTGAGAAGCTGAAACCAAAGAACCTTTGCTTGATGACGTACTTGAATAATTAATTGATAATATAAATTGTCAAATAAATCTCTATCGATAGTAGTGAAGGTACTGGTATCACGGAATCCATCGGTACCAACCATGTCATACTAGCTTGTTGTGAAGGAGGTTAAATAACGCTCCAAACTTACGCTAAATTTTGGCGAGGAAAAACTGCCATGTCCATTTTCAAAGGGGTCCCTTGACCTCTGACCTCCAGATGTGTGAATGTAAATGGGTTCTATGGGTACCCACGAGTCTCCCCTTTACAGACATGCCCACTTTATGATAATCACATGCAGTTTGGGGCAAGTCATAGTCAAGTCAGCACACTGACACACTGACAGCTGTTGTTGCCTGTTGGGCTGCAGTTTAACATGTTATGATGTGAGCATATTGTTTATGCTAAATGCAGTACCTGTGAGGGTTTATGGACAATATCTGTCATTGTTTTGTGTTGTTAATTGATTTACAATAATAAATATATACATACATTTGCATAAAGCAGCAGATTAGTCCACTCCCATGTTGATAAGAGTATTAAATACTTGACAAATCTCCCTTTAAGGTTCATTTTGAACAGATAAAAAATATGTGATTACTCTAATTAAATATTTCAATCGATTAATAGCCATATTCTAAATATATTTTTGTCACACAACTTTGCTGCAATCTGCCATTTCAGCTTTAAACATTTGGAGGAAGCTGCTGCAGCTGAAAAGTTGAGCCTCTTTATCAGTAATGACAGTTGCATGGTAGCGTTGATGAGGTTTGGGGATGTTTCTGTTTTCCTCTGCGTCTCACAACAACACAACTTTTCTCATTCCTCCATCACTTCAAAACCCTCTCAGACACCTCCACTCCCGCTGCATCCCTCCCCTCACGTCCGCCTTCAATTTCCTCCTTCCTCTTTTCCCTCCGTCTGTCTTCTTCTCTTTGGATCAGTGCGTTTGGGGATCAGACACATGAACTTCATACATTTCTTTTTTTTTCTCTTCACTTCCTTCAGCTGCCTCAGATCGACTTACTGACTCTCATCTGTTAACCCTGCAGTTGTCCCCTGGGCAGCTGGGCGAGGTTGCTGTTTTCATGTGTTTATGTTTGACTCTCTTAGTATCATTTGCCTCGTTTGAAAGGACTTGATCAATAGTGCATCCATGTTTAATGTCGGCATGCTATAAGACCCCGTGGTGTTATGAAGGTTGGGAGGCTCACCCCCCAAAGATCCAGAAACTGGGCTGCAGTTTATCTTCTTTCACTGTGGGTGATTCTGCCAAATTTATTTTTAAAAAACAGATTGCTTCAATTCCTTCAACCATTATAGATCTTTCTGAATGAGCAGCTACATCAAGGATCGTTAATGATAGAAGAAGAGTTTTGAAGATACTTTGAGGTCGAAGCCGGTTGATATTTTAACCATTATGTGTGACTATAAAGGCTTTTAATGTACCTTTTAGTGCTTAAAGGGCATTTACTTTTCTGAGACCATTTAATTTTTCCATCTTCAACAGCACCTTAAAAGGACTGTTCGACCCCAAAATCAAAAATACATATTTTTCATCTTACTTGCGGCTCTGTTTATCAATCTAGATTGTTTTGGTGTGAGTTGCTGAGTGTTGGAGATATCGACCGTAGAGATGCCTTTTCTCCAATATAATGAAACTAGATGGGACTCGGCTTGCCAAAAAAAATACATTTGACAAACTCAACAGTAATTCACCATATTCACACGGGGGCCATTTTGCTCTTACGTCACGCTCAAGGTGGGAAGGATCTCCGTAAACTAGTCAGACAGCTATATACTGTAGCTATGGTGAAGCGGTCCAAACATTTGTGTTGAAACAATCAAATGTGGACAGATAAGTCTGTAAAGATCCCCAAAAGAATCCAAACAAAGGGATACAGCAACTGGACTGAAGGTGGGACAACTGGACAACAAGGTCTGTGGAATATCTTCATTAACCAGGTCATGATTTCTGGAAAGAGATGTTGCTGTTGACTTTTTCAAAATGTATTCTTTTGGCGCTTTGAGGAGCCATCTAGTTCCATTATACTGGAGAGAAGGCAGACATCTCTACGGCCGATATCTCCAACACTCGGCTACTCACACCAAAACAATCTGGACTGATAAATAGCACTACGGGTAATGGCCGGTTCAGACTACACAATATCAGCCCGATTATAGACCGACACGGCCGTCGTAGGGTGTCAACTCGGATCCGGAACGATAAATGAATGTCATGTGCGACAATCGAACGTTTTATCTCGTGTAGGGTGTCATAGTACACGACAATCGACATCGCGTCTGGGATGCATGAGGCATCCCAGACGCGACGTCGATTGTCCCAACAGAAAGTCTAGCATGTTTGATTTTTTTTTTTTTTTTTTGCTTTACACGACGTGTTCCGTCACGGCCGTGAATTTTACCGGCTGAGCGCAGACGCACACAGCTGTAAACAGAAGCACGTGGCTACTTATTATTCAGAATGATGTCATCGGACCCTCCCAGCGCAACTGCTGCCGGACCTCGCGGTAGGATATTTAATCTAGGTTCCCGGTGTGCGCCCGCTTTTTCTTCTCCCTGGAGCCTCATGGGCCGCTTTACGAGGTCGGGCCCGGGGGCTTGAGCCCCGGGAAGCCCGTGTATTTAGACGGCGGTGCCGGGAGAGTGTATATTGTCGGGACAACAGGGGACATACGTGTAGTCTGTCATGTGACACGGCCAAGTCACGACAAGAATTTATGACTCTCAATCGTCTAATCTGACGTAGCAACCATCGTAACCGTCTGACCCTGGCATAAGACGAAAAATATGTAGTTTTGATTTTGGGGTTGAACTGTCCCTTTAAGGACTCTTGGACTTCATGTACAGTAGGCTAGGCTACGTGAAGCTGATTAAGCACTTGGCCTCTGCTTTCTGTTTATATCAAGAGTTTTGCTCTGACATAAACTCGTCCAAGCATTTTGGAGATGATCTCCCCAAATACATTTTTTCTTACAAGACAACAACTGATGACAATGTACCTGAGACCGTCTCCTAGATAAACAATAATGATGTTATATATTTTATATGAGTAAACTCCCTGGGTTACCTTCCAGTCTTTGCCAGAGCGCCACAACTTTATGTGTTTCCAACCTGCGCCCCTAGTGTCAGCAAATACATGTGCTGAACTCCCCCTGCACTCCTGGCAGATGGTATTGTCTCTCAACCACACACACAGTAACACACACACACACACACACACACACACACACACAGTGCATGGTCTGACAGGGCCCACACAGGGCTGGGGCCGGGGCCATCTGGAGGCCTGGTAGGGGGAACGACGCCCCCCCCAGTGGCTCATGTTTCCGATTCAGCCTCAAATTGATTATCATGTCGCCTGTTTCCTCCAGTCCCGCTGCCCTCCCGACCGCCACCCCCCCGCCTAATTTCAATTACTGTGGGACGCCACGGGGTCGAATCCTGACCTCACCCGCCTCTGTACCCCGCTATATACCCTCTCTCCTCATCCACTCTCCTCTTTTCTTCCCTTCCTCCTCTTCTCTGCTCCTCTTTCATGTCTTTATCATGCTGTTCTGGGTGTCTTCCAATCATTACCTCCTTTCCTCTGTCTCCATCATCATTATCCATCTCTAAACTTCTCTCTTGTGACTCCCCCATCTCTCTGGTTTCTTCCTGTCCCTCTCCTCCCCTCTGCCATCTGTCCTTTATTTTTTCTTTGAAGCAAAAGTGGAGTCATTAAACGTCCTTCAGTGGCCTTTCGATCATTGTTCAAAACTCCCATCGACTCCCATGAGCGTCAACATTCATAGAGTCGACATTTGAAGCAGTGGTGGGAAAGAAATCGATTCACCTTTGTATCGTTATTTTTTTAATGATTTTTAAGTTGATTTTTTAATGCCCGATTCGATATATTTGCTTCCTTTGAGTCTATGTGGAGGTAGAAGGAAGTTACCGCTTTTATTGTTGTAGTCTGAGTAACGTGACGTCATATCCGTTCCTTATCCGTCAACCAAAACAAACCATAGTGAGCAAAAACGAGAAAGTATAAAACGTGGAAGGGTCTGCGTGGATACGACCTGCACCCTCACATGTTAGATCCAACGTGGTAAACACTACACATCCAGTAAAGGACGGAAACACTTTGGGTTTCACACATTGACAGGAAAAGCAGAACTAGACATCACGGCTAAAGCTGCATGCTAACTCTGTCACGGAGAGGAAACGTTGTCGTATCACGGTAACGTGCGGTCGAGCCGGCCGTCGCTCTCATCTCCGTGGTCAAATGGGCCGACGCTACGACTGTAGAGCACCCAGATACTGACATTCATGTTAAATGCATTCAAACGGCCCCGATGGAGCTGACCATGGATGGATAAAGAGAACGGAGCTGACGGGAGAGCTAGAGACCACCTTGGAGAAGTTAGAGGAAGTAGACATGTGGGACTACGTCCGGTTTTTCAAAATAAGGTGTTAATAAAGAGAATTGTATATACAAAATACATATATGGAAATAAGATTGATGGATTATATTCACCAGAAGTATAAAACATTACATGTCCCTTATAAATTAAAAAGAAAATACCACTAATTTGTGAGGGAAATGTCTTAATAAATCCTGACAATGACTGATATATTTGACTTCAGGACATCTTAAACTACATAAATGCTGAAATTCAAACATTTTTAATGGATTCATTTAGATATTTTCCAAAGTAAAAGTCTCTAGAAGTGTATGATTCACCTTTTTCCCATGGTCTAGTGTTAAAAAAGTGAACAAAAATCACAATAAATCGTGATGTCGAATCGCAATACACATCGAATCGGCACCCCAGTATCGTGATGGTATCGTAACGTAGCTCACAATGCAGTTTCGTTGTATTGGAACATATTTTTTCGGTGACAGGGCTGGTTTTCTATGTTGTTGTCATTGATGTGACCATGCTATTGTCCTCGCCATGAGCCTTGCTATTGTTACAGAATGCAACTGTCCTTGTTATAGCTATTTTAAATATGTCATACTGCTGTCCCAGCAGTTTGTCATTGTCTTTTTTACAGCAGCCACACAGAGCCCATCACTGCAGTTCATCCAGGCCAATGGAGGGTCAGCGGGAGGGGGGGAAACTGGGAGCACTTGACAGGTGTGTTTGTTTCCACTGCTCATAGCTGTGCAGCAGTGGAAACAGCAGCGGCTGCGTGCTGTGCCACTGACTATAATTCACAGCCTCTTTGTTTGCTAAGTACAATAAATGTGGAGGGATTTGTCCTGGTGGCGTGGCTGCAGGGGATTACTGAACAAACATGCTGACACCCAGGGGTAACTAAAGGGGACACGCTGCATAGACGGAGCAATTAAATGGCTATAAATTTAGCATTCAGCTGTGTTATATGCTACCAGGCTGTGCTCTCACACTGCAGCTGCAAGGAAGTAGAGCTAAAACAATTAGTCAATTAATCTCTTAGTCTATTGATAGAGAATCATTTGACAATTTTACATTATCAATTAATTATTCAAGTATGCCATCAAGCAAAGATTGATTCTCAAATATAAGAAATAGCAGCTTACAATTGTGAATTAAATATTTTGGGGTTTTGGGCCGTTAAAAAAACACTTGAATTCTGTGAACTTGCGATGGGCAGTTTACTCATTTTTAGCAGGTTTAGGTCTGTTATTTGTCGTACAGTCGGTCTTGATTTAGAGATGTGGCATTAACTTTTTATTCCCCATTAGAACTTGTATAAATTGTAAACTAAATTCGTCCTGTCTTCGTCTGCAAACATCTTGATTATTCATTGTGTAAATTACTTTTCCTTGCACCTCCTTCCCACTTTGAGAAATTACAGCACAGTCAGATTCAATAGAAAAATCTAACATAATAAACGAGGCCTGGGGTCTCCTCTCTGCGAATCTGCTCTCTCTGTGTTGATTATCAGTGGTGAGTTACACTGTCATCCGCTTTAATGGGCTCCACGCTTGAAAGTGCAAAGACAAGCAGAAATGGAGAGAGTGGAGGGGCTGCAAGAAGAGAATTGAAGAGAGAGCCTCGAGGTTTACTCATCTTTCTTTCTAAACTCTCCATGTCTTTCTTTCTTTCTTTCTGATTCCCTCTTCTTCCCCTCACTCACTGTGTGGTTAATAATCTCCCCCCCTCCCTCTTCCTCCAAACGCTGTCCCAGTGCAATAAAGCCACATGGCACTCGGTGCAGCAAACACCATAACTCACAGTTCCTAGTAATTGATCCCTGTAGTGCAACAGTCTCTCTTTCCCTTTCCCACTACTCCATCTATATCCCTTCCCCTTCCATCACCTCTCTGCCATCTCCACCAACATTTTCCTTCCATTGAATTCATTGAGCTTTATTGGCACAAAGTCCAATAAAAATCTGCCAAAGACAATTATTTCTCACATTAGCCGCCTTCCATTTCCACTCTCTTGACATCACATCCCATAACGGCGTTACACTTCTCCCTCCGCCAACAAACCCATTCACCTCGTCCATCCGTCCTTGCTCCAAAAATGGTTGTTTATAGGCGCCACAACTTCTTGGTTAGGTTTAGGCACAAAAATTACTTGGTTAGGTTTAGGTGCTAAAACTACTAGGCTAGGTTTAGATACAAAAAATACTTGCGCCAAAACCACTTGGTTAGGTTTAGGCACTAAAACTACTTGGTTAGGTTTAGGTGCTAAAACTACTTGGCTAGGTTTAGATACAAAAAATACTTGCGCCAAAACCACTTGGTTAGGTTTAGGCACTAAAACTACTTGGTTAGGTTTAGGCACAAAAACTACTTGCACAAAAACTACTTGGTTAGGTTTAGGTGCCAAAACTACTTGGCTAGGTTTAAGCACAAAAAACAGTTGCGCCAAAACTACTTGGTTAGGTTTAGGTGCCGGAACTACTTGATTGGGTTTAGGTGCAAAACTACTTGATTAGGTTTATTTTCAAAACTACTTGATTATGTTTAGGCACCAAACTGCTTAGTTAGGTTTAGGCGCAAAACTACTTGATTAGGTTTAGGCGGCAAACTGCTTGCCTCGGTTTAGGCACTACAACTACTTGGTTATGCACGAAAACAAATCTGATTAGTTTTAGGTGCCAAAACTACTTGGTTTTGTGCACTTTGTGCATTTAATGGTGTAAAACTAAAGTCTAACTTCTTACCTTTCTAATAACTTACTTTAGCTTTGTCCTTACCAGAGTTGGCAAAAGGATGCTAACGCTAATCTTCACCTTCCATCACCTCTCTGCCATCTCCCCCTACATTTTCCCTCCATTGAATTCATTTAGCTTTACTGGCACAAAGTCCAATAAAAATCTGCCAAAGACAATTATTTCTGTTTTCCATTAGCTGCCTTCCATTTCCACTCTCTTGACATCACATCCCATAGCAGTGTTACACTCCTCCTTCTGCCAACAAACCCCTTCACCTCGTCCCATCCATCCTGATTCACTAATATTTCAAGCCAGGTCTCGACTGAAGTGCTTACCTGAATACATCACACTTTCGGTGTCTCATCAGCTCTTCCAATTTCATACATGAAACTTGCCTGAAATTTCATTTTTGGTCCAAATTGCTCGCCCTCAAACCTGTGATTATGCGCGCTGGAACTGATGGAGGAGCAGGAATACAACCCCTTCAGCAAACCCTGTGTGTTGGCAAAAAAGTTTCCCTCCTCTCAGCTTTATGTTGGCCGTCTATCCCATCACAAACTTATTCCTGTTTGATCCCCTCCGGTCTACCTTGTAATATCAACAAGCTATTAGCTGGATGCCTGTCATAGTTGAGTGGTTACCTTCAACACCTCTGGAGCTAGATGCACCCCCCCCACCGCTGGCTTGAATCCCAGCTGAGTCTCTCTCCTGTGATTCCTGTACTCTAACTAAGCGCTAAAGAGTTCATATTAAAATACTTGTCCCTGTTTTGCTCAAAAAAATGTGTTGATATTAGATCGACATCATTTGGTTTTGCTTAAAACACCCAGAGCAATCCCACTGACATGTCATCGTTCACTTTTCACAATTCAGAAATCATTCTCGGGCCCATTGAAATTTGCTACAGAGCAAACAATCCCTAAAGCAAACAAGCTGGAGAGCTAAACTTTGAGTGAACTCTCCAAGTAGGTCTATCTGCATGTGCACAGTACTAGAGGACATGCTTACTACATGACACGCCCTTGAAACGGTCACACTTTGGTTAGGTTTAGGCACCAAAACTATTTGCTTAGGTTTAGGTGGCAAAACTACTAGGCTAGATTTAGGCACAAAAACTACTTGGCTAAAACTACTTGGTTAGGTTTGAGCACAAAAACTACTTGGCTAAAACTACTTGGTTAGGTTTGAGCACAAAAACTACTTGGCTAGGTTTAGGCGTAAAAACTACTTGCGTCAAAACTACTTGGTTCGGTTGAGGTACCAAAACTACTTGGTTAGGTTTAGGTGCCAAAATTACTTGGCTAGGTGTGGTGGTAAAACTAGGTTTAGGCACAAAAAGTACTTATGCCAAAACTACTTGCTTAGGTTTAGGCACAAAAATCAACTTTTTCCAAAACCACTTGGTTAAATTGAGGCACCAAAGCTACTAGTTTAGGTTTAGGAGATTTGTGACTTTAGGCTATGCTGATATAGGACTCTGGGACGACCTTGGAAGACTAAACTTCATGCAGTTCACGCATGCTGTGTTTGAACCAGATGTAGCCGACTGTAGCACATTCAACAGACCAAAAACCAAGACGAAGAGGAAGAAAACATTCGACAAAGGAGAGAGGAGAGTGTGTGAGGGGGAGGAGGGAGAGGGAGAGAATCGCTTTGGCTCTCCACAGTTATGAATCTCCAGCGAGGCCTGTTTCATTACCCGTCTGCCAGTGTGGAGATCAGCCGGTAAGAGCAGGCCCTGTGGGGCTGCAGCAGAAATATATGGCTCTTTAATAATCTCCACAAACACATTCCAGTACAGTATAGTACAGTGTACCGCCCCCACACTGCTCCCCGGCTGTCCGGAGCCGGCTCCCTGCTCACTGTGTCTACACTCCCACATCACGTCCTCTGACTTCAAGTCTGCAGCAAACACATGATTTTTTTTTAGATTTGGCAATTTTTATATCACCAGAAAGTTAAACATGTTGTTGAGGAATATGTTTTTGTTTTTTCCCTGTTTGTTCAAAGTATGCTGAAAGCGCTGGGCTGAAACGGCATGTTCACTTCTTTTGTTTGTGAGGTAGCTCACCCTTACAGTACAGGAGCATCTCGCTCAACACCATCAGCAGAGGAAGAAAAGAGGCCAAGTCTGTTGATTTACCGGACAACAGATGCTGTGTAATTCGCTTCTCTTATTAAAGACCCCTCCAGTGTATTTTGGCTTTTCTATGTTATTTCATTTTGATTTGCTTCATTTCCTGACTAAGTTGATTAGCCACACTGAGCACAAAAATAAGTAATTTGTTGGCAAACAAAGTATTCCTGAATTGTATCCTAATTGCTCTTTAGCCTGTATTCTATCATTGGTGCAGCTTCAGCTCAGTCACAAGCAGCACGATGAATAAAATTCAGATCGATACTGAAGGACGAGAGTGTCACTCCGGCTGCAGAGAGAGAGAGAGAGACTGATACTGTTGAGTCTGAATGAATAGATCAGGAGGATTACCAGCAGTCAGATCTGACAAACAAACAAAACGGCACTCTGTTCTTAATCTTCCAGCCTGACAGAACTTTCTCAACCTGAATGAGAATAATTTATGGATCCGTCTCAGAGGATCCAGATGGATATTAGGGATGCGCTTTTCAAGCAAAATTACTATTCGATAATCACGAGGAACTAGTCGACATGCATACGAGACACAGAGGGGGGAAACAGCATGCAGGGTCGCCACATTTTCCCATCTAACGTTATGAATTAAGGGTTTATTTTTACCATATTGATGGAACAGTGGAAGAGACCAGTGGAAGATGGTTTTGGTGAGTTTTATGTTGTTTTTGTCAGGTTTGAATGAAGTGTTTTACATTGTTCCACCGCTCGAACAGCTGATCTACCAGCTGAAACTGCAGGGGTAGTCGGTGAGCGTCTGTCGGTCTGGTTTTTGCGGTCTGTCCCGCAGCGTCGGCTTTAGTCTGCCAGTGTTGGAGGTTTTTTGGCAGATTCAGCATGTTGAATCGGCGGTGGAGCTCGTCAGTGAAAGAAATCACTGTGATTGGTTGTTCAGCTTAAACAAGTCATAGCACGAGAAGAGAAATGGAAGTGAGGAAAGCAAGCCAACGGGTAAAGTCAAGAGGACAAAACATACAAGACTAATTTTTCATCTTCATCTCATCTGATCGTTCCAACACACGGACATTTTCACAGCAACATGAACATCTGGAATGAAGCTAAGTGCTGACTGAGAGTGGTGCGAAAATGGTCGACAGACGACGCTTAGTTTCATGTATGTATTATAACAACAGCTTGTATATCCGCCGTCCACGGTCCTCCTGTTTCCCTTTTTGAATGATGAATACAGACTACCGCCGCCTGCTGGTGTGGAGAGTTATTTCCTCTCACGCAGGCAAAGAACGTACGTGCTAACTGGCCGTCGGCTGTTGTCTTTGTGTTGTGTTCGAGTAAAACTTTTTGGCCAAAACAAGGTGAAGTGAGGCGACTCAAAGTTCGGCCTTCGTCGCCGCTAGATCTTTGATGTCGGCTTGGTGTGTCCCCAGTTTAAGAGCTCTACAGGCATGTAGTTAAACTGGTGCGCTAATATTTAATTACTCATGAATAAATGCAGTATTTTATTTAACACAATGCAATCCAGTGTCCGATCCTTCCTGAATAAATAAAGCCTGATTTTGTACTATAAGCATGTCGCCCTCAGGAGTCTTATCTGTTGTCTAGAGTACTTTGACAAGTTACATGTGGTTGTTGAGTTTTATCCACCTGCCGGCTGTCAATCACCTCCTCCAGCTCCTGTCATTCTTCTTCATATGCAGACAGGATGTGATTACAGCTGGCAGGGTCAAAGGTTACGTCAGAGAGGAGACGCTTCACACTGAACTAATCTCTGGGTTATCTTTCTTAGCTTACGGCTGAGTGGGCGTTTCCATTTGAAAACATCCTGGAAAATAACGCCCTTTAAAACTATACAACAAACACTACTACTAACATTTTCATTCTCAATACACCAGATCCAAACGGCTATCTCGATGTGGCTCTCAGCACCTCGAAGCTAATGCATCATCTCACCCAGCTGCCACCTTCATATCTGGACAATACCCTCAGCACCCATTTCCTCCTGTTTAATATATCCAGCCATTCTGTCTCCACATGTCCCAACGGTCCCCAGCTCAAATCGCCTGTCCCTGCTCCCCGGCCTCCAATATCTCCCGGCCCTTCTGCCCTACCTGTGGTCCCTCTCTGAACATCAAACAGTCCGGCGTGGAGATGGATGTGGACATCTAACAACTGGATGGCCTGTGTACTCCTGGGTGAGTACAAGTTGCGGCACGAGCACACGGCGCATAATTGTATTCAGCGGCTCACCTCCGAGTCTGTCAGATTGATTTACAACAGTGGCAGCCGTGTGCCAATGAATTTGTTACGCAGCCGGGAGCAGAGCGGAGCTGGGGTGGGGGTGGGGGGGAGTTATTGTTGGTCCATAATTAGTCCTGCTGGTGCCCTTTCAGGTGTGTATGTGTGAGCGAGTGGTGAAGACGTAGAGGAAGAGATAGTGAGGAAGCCAATAGGAGAGGCAGAAAGGGGACAAGGGTTACATTCTACTGAGGAACGCAGCATGCAGTATACAGTACATACTGCATACTGCGTTCCTCAGTAGAATGAAACAGTTAAAGTGATGTATTTTCAGCGTCCTGTTGCTCACGCTACGTAGACGTGAGCGAGCATCGGTCAAAACAGTGATGCGACGCACACAGGACTGAACATGATTGATAGACTAAAACCACAATATCCCTATATATTTCACATGCTTTTACCTGGCCAATAGGAATTTTGCCAGCTCGGGGTTCGTTTTGATACCTTAAACCGAACAAAGCTCCCTCCATGAATCAAAGGACCCACCGATGTTGATCCTAGTTTTTGCCAGACGGGCTTCACCAGATAGAACTTTTGTTGTTTTTGTGCGTCTGTGGAGTTTGTGTTGGAGTGTGATTTGTGGTGGAGGCTGGTCGTTTGTTTACATTAGCGGACTCCCTTTCTAACTTTTCGTTAGCTCTCCCTGTAGCTGCGCTGAAGAGAGTATGCACACGCGAGTGCGCATGACATCACATCCGGCCCGAGTCCTTCACATTAAAAGCGGTCTACAGCCTGATAGAGGAAAAACGATTTATACGTGTAAAATGTTACATAAAGTCCTTTTAAAGCACAAAAACCCTACTCACACCACTATTGCAATATTATTGAACAATACAACTTAGATTTTTTTTTTTTGTAAACTCTGAAAAAATTGGAGCAAATGTTCGATTCGCCATCAAATATCGTAAAAATGCCAATATTCAAACACAATTGATTTCTCTCCTCAAAAATGTTCAGAAGTGAATTTAGTGATGAAACAGCTACAAAATACAGCTACAAAAAATACATGCCGTTTTTTGCTGCTGTTGTTGTTGTTGTGACCATAGCCTGTACCGATCCAGCGCTTTACATTGTAGGATACAGTAGGAGAGGTGAACTGGTCCGATGCATACTGGAGATTTTGCTTTTGTTTGCATACTACATGCTACATTATGGCCAAATCAGTACGTACTACTAGTATAGTATGTGGTTTTGAATTCAGCCAGAGTTCCCAATAAACAGCAAACTGTTGACACCGTCAGCACTTTAGCTGACCACAGAAACAGAGAAAAGATTTCTTTTTTCATCCAGTCTAAAAAGCTCATCAATAAAAACCATCAGCACACTCCCCATCACTCCAGATCTCAGTTTGCTTCCATCAGCCGTCTCTCTTCTTTTATTCGACCACTAAAACAGAGTGAAATCTGTGCAGCTTTTCCGTTATGACAGGAGGAGGTGATGGCTGCTGAAAGCAATCTGGCAGCCGGGCAGGACGTTCAGATCGATACTGAAGGACGACGGCGCAGTCAGCTAACGCCGAACTCCAGCGAGAGAGACACACTGTCACTGTTGAGTCTTAATAAATAGATCAGCGGGATTACCAGCAGTCAGATCTGACAACTAACGCTACGCTCTTTTTAATCTTCCAGCCTGACAGAACTTTCTTAACCTGAATGAGAAACAGGTAATAATGTATGGATCTGTCTCGGAGGATCAGATGATACACTCAAAGATAAAAGTTAGAGACAGGACAGCTGAGACACAACCAGAGGACTTTGGGTGTTTAAACGCCCTGGAGCGAGACACTGAATCCCTAAGTTAAACCTACGCTCTAATATCTAATTACTCATGAATAAATGCAATGATTTTATTCTAACATAGCCCAACCCAGTGTGGTGATCCTTCAGGAATAGAACACTAAATAAAGCCTGATTTTGTACTATAAGCATGCCGCCCTCAGGAGTCTTATCTGATGTCCAGACTACTTTGACAAGTTACATGTGGTTGTTGAGTTTTTTTCCATCTGCCAGCTGTCAATCATCTCCTCCAGTTCCTGTCACTCTCCATCATATGCAGACGGGATGTGATTACAGCTGGCAGGGTCGAAGGTTACGTCAGAGAGAAGACACATCACCCTGAACTCATCTCTGGGACTCCCTTCTATTTCTAGTGAAATATTCAATCAGTGAAGCTGAAGATAGAGTATCAGATACCAGTATCAGTTACCGGTGTTACACGGTGGTCACACAACAATGACAGATATTGTCTAGAAACCCTCACAGGTACTGCATTTAGCATAAAAGAATATGCTCCAATCATAACATGGCAAACTGCAGCCCAACAGACAACAACAGCTGTCAGTGTGTCAGTGTGCTGACTTGACTATGACTTGCCCCAAACTGCATGTGATCATCATAAAGTGGGCGTGTCTGTAAAGGGGAGACTCGTGGGTACCCATAGAACCCATTTACATTCACATATCTGGAGGTCAGAGGTCAAGGGACCCCTTTGAAAGTGGCCATGACAGTTTTTCCTCGCCAAAACTTAGTGTATATCTGGAGCGTTATTTAACCTCCTTCCCAACAAGCTAGCATGACACGGTTGGTACCGATGGATTCATTAGGTTTTTTCTAGTTTCATATGATACCAGGATCTTCTCTAGCTTTAAAACTGAGCCCACTACAACCTAAAAATCACAAGTTGTGTTATTGCTTTAGAAATTAGTAGCGTTAAAACGAATTTGCGTTAATGCCCTAATCTGTGCACACGTTTATTTTTCCTCTTCTTTTCTTTTAAATAAATTTTTTCATAAACTAATGGAAAACTTTATGCATCTAACATATTGCAATTGCACTGTAAATGAAGCACCATCTGTTTTTCAATCAAAGAAATCTGTACAAAAACAAATATGCATTGATTTCCTGGGATATAAAGTATATGAATTATAGTGCATTACTTTCCGTAGGTATAGCTATGAACAATGTTTGAGAACAGCCTGGTCACATCTGTTTTAATGTATGGACTAACGAATGGACAAAATGCAGACGCTGTCTTTCACAGCGTTGCTCTACAAGGTTGCGAGTGTCATCACTTCTGAGATGGTTTATCTCTAGAGAGACAGACAGAGACATGCCCTGTCACTCAGACCATCATCAAACCAGTGATACGTCTCTGTCTCTGTCTCCTTAACTGTTTTTGTGTCTTGTGCAGAAGCATTTGTGAACTCTTGCAAGTTTATGTTTTGGGAAGAAAACAACTCCCCCCAACCCCATCCCCTATAATTGGCTATGGATATGGCTGATGTCAGGCCGCTCTCTCCTCTACCGGCTTTAGCGGAGATGCAGGAAGCTTTTGATGGATGATGTTCATTTTCTAAGCTGTGTCTCGGACACTTTAGGTGCATACGACCCACTTCTTTTGGGCTATATGTTTTTAATTTAACATCCAGGCGTGTCAAAGTCTGGCTTGAAGATGGATGAGAACTCCTCTACCTCTGCTGGCAGGTTGAAAGCGGAAAACACGGCGGTGGGGGTCGGCGGCAGTGGAGGGAGGGGGGGATGGCGAGATAGAGAGAGTATGAAAGCAGCCTTATAAGGAAAAAGAAAGAGAAGTGTGTGCTGCAGACAGCGTCCAGACTGCTGACAAAGGACGATGAGATGAGAGGAAAGAGAAAAAGCAAAGAAAGGCCAAGCACATGAGGGGGAAGAAGTGAAACAGAGAGACAAAGGCAAAAGAGGCGTTTGGGGAAGAAACGTGATGTGGGAGAAGAGAGAACAATGTGATTGTAGGAGTGGAAACAAAGAGAGAAAGACAAGAGAGAGGAAGAGCCGCTATCTTTCTCTCACAGTGGATCGGCCTTTTTAACAGATGGCTGAGTTACTGTTAAATTCATTTTCAATTGCGTGTAAGAAGTTTTACTTTTTATGTGTCAGGAAGGGAATTATTAGCAAGTAGTAGTTGCCAATCTTCAATTTCAAACACTTCAAACAACTGAATTTATTCAAGTTCCTCAACAAAAATTGAATTTAACATCACGATAAAGTTAGAATTTACCTTCTCTCAACAGTCATTTTTACTGAATAGAGCTTGAAGGCATCATAATGAACTCAATGGTACCTCCGTTAACGTTAGTAGCTCTGATATTCTAACAGGTAACGTTACTAACTCTCCTCCTGCTGATTTCAACACAGATTTTTTGTTCACAGTGTTGCATTATCAGGGAAAAATAAGGTGCGCCCCCTCAGGTTTTAGTAGCGTCATGCTTTTGAGCGCTTTTATTTTCTCTCCCCCATGGCTCCGGTCCCAAACAAACTGAAACATGATACAGCATGCTTTAGCATCATTGTGCATGCGTAACTGTTGGAAAGCATCCATTCAGAGGGATTTATAGTCACGGAAGCATGAGATGCCGGACAACTAGGACTTGAGAACTGATTTTCTGTTCCCATCACCAGCGTTTTCCCTTCCTACCAAAGTGGCAGATGGCCTGACGATTTTACCACCACCGCCACTGCCAACAATTTACCCACATTTGACGGGTGGCGGGTGCTAATTTCAGACCCCTGTTGATGGTTTTAGTTATATAATTTCAGTTGTTTTGGACAGTTGGTTGCTGCAGAAAAAAGCCAATTTGACGTATGTCAGAATTTTGTGATGTATTTTCCATTAATCCCTTGAAAAGTTGATGAATAGATGATTTGATACTGATTGTTTCTGCACGGGTAGCTCCTTCTCTTCATGTTAATCCACCTTTCACTTACTGATAAAATCAATCCAGGAATCATAACACATGTTACAGCAGAAATAGGCCTAATATTTCCCCGACCGTCAGTAAAACAATCTCTCCACAACGCTGGTTCTGGTGGGTTCATTGGGGGTTGGGGGATGGAAGAGGCTGGGTGATGAGGTCATGATTAAATGAGATTAGTTAATGATTACTTAATGACTTGACAGGCGACCCCAGGCTCATTTACTGACCAATGACTTCCCCTTCATGCTCATTATGTGGCAATATGAGAACAACGGGTCACTGTGCTCAGACATGGTCTAATTACATCGACTGTGGAGGCTGTCTCCCAGAAGAGTTACCAAAAAAAAAAAGAAAGATCATAAGTGTGTTTTGTTTTCCACAGCTGGTTTTGTTTTGTCCATTTTGATGATCAAGTTTGAGTCAAGTTTTAAAAAGCTGTTTCATCATTTCCGTGTCTCTTACCGTCGGTGTTTCGTTCAACTCCTCCGTCCTGTACCTTTCAATAAAATCAAACCAAATAGAAAGCACTCAGAGGAAATAAACAGAGCCTTGGCCGTCCATTTGGCCTCACCGCGGCAGCTGAAACACACTGCCTACAGGTATTTTATAAGGCGGCCTGCTGAGTGAATCAGGATCTGCGAGCTTTTTCTGTCCATCGCAACAAGGTGAAGGTGAGTGAAATTGACAGATAGTGAAGAAGAAAGGCTCCTTGAAGATGTGTTGCTCTTTACTCGGACCATGCTGATACAGTTATTTGGCCTTTTCTAAATTGCTGCAGGATGTCTAGACGTCTAGAGGTGTGATTTTTACTTGACATTAAACCTATTTTGTTATCTTCTATGTTAAAGTTCCAAGTTTCTTACTTATCCGTCCTGACCTCTAAAAGTAAACTTTTTTTAGATTTGTTTTTTCAAGGCAAATGGCTGCATTTATATAGTACTTTTATCCAAAGTGCAAGCTACCATGCAAGGTGCTGGCCTGACCATCTGGAGTCATTTGGGGTTAGGTGTTTTGCCCAAATAAACCTCAACACATGGTTCAAACCACCAACCAGGATGACCCGCTCTACCTACCTGAGCCTATACATAAGGTGATTATGGGATTGAGGAACATTCCAGTTTTATTTGTAATTGAAACGGGATAAAGAGGTGTGTGAGTTTAAGGTAGAGTTTGTCTGAATGCATCTGGTTTTGTGTAGCCAAAACTGTGTTTATGACGGTGCATGTTTGCCCACATATGCGAGTGCAGTGTTTACCTACGTGTGTGTGTGTGTGTGTGTGTAGTTGCTGAGCGTTGTCCAGATGCCTGTGGTTTATGGATATTCATTACAGAACCATTACAGCAGAGGTTACACGGGACGGGAGAGATGTTTTATCTGCTAATGCATAAAACACACACACACACACACGCGCACACGTGTCCATATCTGTTGACATCTCAGGAGTGAAACCATCTATCACGGTACGCGGCAGATCGACCCGAGCGTTCGGCGGCGCTGCGCAGCGAGATGATGAGAAACAAATCACCCAAACACATTCCTATCTGCTGCTTCCCGGACAATTGAATCAGAGGAAGTCGCTGCAGCAAATCGCAGCCTCGCAGGCACGCCATTAGTAAAGAAGACCCACTAGTAATTGAGCTTTATTAAAATGGGAGAGTGTCAACACAGCGCCGATAGATCGCCATCGCTGTTTGGAGTTTACACGAGGCAAACTTTCATTACACTCAGCAGCCATTTCGCTTGGTTTCCCCTCCACGCCGGATCAATCCCATATTCCTCATCTGATCAATAGTATCGATCGGCATGGCTGATTGCATCATGTGACGGTAACTGCTGGCTGATGCCCTGCCTGAGGCGCTGGCAGTTGAAACTATGGGTGTTTTTATTTACTACCGATAACAGAATAAAGGTCCGCTTCATACGCTCAGCTTTGACGGCGATCAGTGGAAACCAGCAGCAGTTATGGGAATATCAATATGACGAGATATTACGCCTTTAATTAGGGAGCCACATAAATCAGAATATAAATGGAAATTGGCATTTTTCATTATTGTTTCAAGATTCAACGAAGAGCAGAAACAGTTTCTGAAGAAAATCTTTATTTTAACCCTCTGAGACCTGCAGAATCACCGTCGATCCCATCCTACTCTGCTGTCTTTCAGAGGCTGTCACAGGCTTAGTTTTAGAGCTATAGTGAAGTTACAGATATCATATGAAACTAGAACTACAACTAGACAACCGTGTCATACTAGCTTGTCGGTAACGCTCCAAAGTTACGCTTAATTTTGGCGAAGGAAAACAGGCATGGCCATATCCACAGGGGTCCTGTGCACCAGGGGTGCAGTATAAATGTGTTATTGTCTCCTATTCTAAAATGGTGTATCTGAATATTTCTGCATACTGGGGTCCCTAAACAATCTTGAATTACATAAATTGCTGTAAAGCTGAGACTCTTGTGGATCCAATGAGTCCAACTGTATTCATGTGTGATGATGTTAGTCCCCATAGGAGCCATATTATCGTAGTGAGACCATTTTTTTTAAACTTGACCTCACTGTATAAAATGACCTGTAGTGACCTCTAGGATAATCACAGCCTCATGAAACTTTACAGCCACAAACTAGAGACCTAGAGCATTCAGAGGATGGATGGCTGTCCTAGCTAGATTGACAATAAGGGGCTTTCTGAGCAGTTTACACAACAGAAGTGCTCGCCATCCAATCGTCAAAAAATGCAGAAATCTCCAAATGTCAAAAGTTTTTGGATCCCAAATCACAGCGTGTCTTTTTTTATGGTGTTCCTCAAGGTCTTGGTGTCTTAATGTGGTATTTGGAGGGATTATTAATCATTTTTATCAATTCTCCAATGCTAAAAAATTGTTAAATTTAGCACCAAATCTGTGTAACAAATGGTATCAACCAAAAAATTGCTGCAACAACTTATGAGACATAATAGAGCATGGGGATGATCATCATATACTTCTATCATAATAACATAACTTGACACTCAGTACTGAGCTCAAATTAATCTTCAGGTTCCCAGCTTTCAGATGATGTATACCACTTCTATGTGACATTTACTGCTGACTGGTTATCTACCGCTGAACATCTCCTGTCTCCCACCCCTCTAAAAAAATAAAATAGGGGTTAAAAGCAGAATAAAATTGTGTCAGGAAATAAATAATGTAGACTTTTGTGTCTTAAATACTCCTCCAAAAGTCCTGTAAGTGTGCGACCCCGCCACAGACGGCATTAAAAACAAACAAATAAAACAGCATGGATGTTAATTAAAGCCCAAACAAGCAGAGCACATTAATTATGGGTACAGAGGAACACAGTTTCTTGAAAAGTAGGTCTTTCAAATAAGAAATAATTTGAGGTTTACCATTCTTGCTGTGTTGTTTTGTTTTTGTTTTTTTTGTATTTAGCTGTTGTGTTTGGAGGAACTTACAAATGAGGCTGAGGGTTGTCTGAGTATACGGAGGATGTTAGAGAGAGAGAGAGAAGTGGTCATGTTCAGGAGATAAACAGGACATTAGCTGCAGGCTGGATGAGCCTCAGGGGCTACATGAACTAATCTGCTCTAATAGACGGCACACATTCACTCATTACACCCGGAGCGCTCGCTGCTGGTCACTCCATCATTGTTGGAGCGATGTGAAGACACTGAGCTTGAGTTAAGAGGAATGATTAAAGGAGGAAAGGAAGTAAGGAAACAAAGAAAGGCTACAAGTTAGCTGTCGGCAAAGGAACTGGATTATAATGAGCACCAAAGACTCAGAGAATTCTTTTTGTTTTAGAAAGACTCTTCAGAGTAGCGTCATCATTTTACAACCGAACCTCGACAACAGCTTAACACTCAGTTTGAGCATGAAACACTTTTCAGGTAAAAGTTAAAACCCTGTGGCCAAGTTATTGACACTGAAGCTGGATAACAAGTCAAACCTCAATACTTCATACCGGCTGGAGACTGTCAATACAGAATGTGAAAAACTGCTTCAACGCTCAATCAGATTAGATCTGGTTGATTTATTCTTTGCTCAGAAATTTCTTTTTGTGCTGTATTGTTGGGGGTATTATTTTCAGCTTATATTTGACAACATCTAAAGAAAGAAAAATGTAAATCAGTATTCATTTTGGATGTAAATGCAGTGAAAGTCAGCAGGTCATTTGCGTTTTGTCCACCTGTTTGACTTCACTGAGAAAATCTCAGACCTCATCTTGATCAGCATCTTATTGCAGATGAAAACGACAACTTTTGTACACTTAGTAGGGATACACGCTAATATTTTTAAGCAAACTAAGCCCCTTAAATTTGGTGGCCAAAGTACAATTTTGATGGCCAAAATGTAAAAATGTAAGCTGTTGAGAGCTTGCGTTTGTGAGTTAAACAGTTCATAATTCTCTCTCTGTTATCTATTTTATATTGCTGTGAAAACATCTCTTTCAAACACCTGGATTTATTCAAGTTTCTCACCAAAAACTACATGATTACATGATTGAACACATCATGATAACGTAAGAATTTACCTTCGCTCGATACGCACCTGAATGCACCATAATGTGACTCTATGGAACATCGTTAGCCGTTAGCTCTGTTATTTAGCCAAGCAGGACTGTGCTGCTCTCACGATCGCATCCCTAAAGATAACTCCCCATTTCAACCTTACAAATCAGCCGTTCCTCGTCCATTGCAGCACTTTCAAAAAGAGGGACAGGAATAAATAGAAACAGGGCGTCCGTGTCGCTTGCAGACAGTTAGAACATGTATGTATGTATGTAATGTCAAACCTGGATGAAAATCAGTTCAAACAGTTTTTCCACTTCAAGCACCAGTCTTTGGTGGAAGTGCTCAGAACTCACAGACATGCAACCTGTGACGAGCTACAAGTGTTGGAAGTAGAAATAGCCTCATTTTAACGGGTCATTGCGCTAAAAGGTTGGAAACAGTTGCCTTATGTCTGTCTGCGTTTTATAGTGAAAGGGCATCCACTTCAACAGACAGCTGCTGACACCGAGGCATTAACCTCAGCCTCGTATGGAGACAGTGACAACAGGACCGAGACAGAGAGTGACAGAGACAGAGAGAGGGAGACAGTGACGGACGGGGACAGATGGAAACAGGGAAAACGGCGTGCACCAGAGAGAGGCGCTTTCTTTAGGGTTTTACTTCTTTGATTTGTACTCAGAGCTAAGTGGCTGCCACCGATGTATATTTAAAGTGTTATGCTTTCCACCAACTTCAGTCTGAGGTGTTTAACAAACCCATCCATCCTGTGTGTGTAAATGTTGCTGTGCATTGAACATAAAGGCTCATAGCAGCCTCGTTCACTGGTCTGCAGCCATGTTTCCTTGGTAGGAAACGGTAGCGTCTGAGAGTCTGCGCATGCATCACGCCGTGAGCGGAGACCCCGTTGATAAACCGGCAACAGCCTGATTACCTGCCTGCTAGATTCACTCACTCAACAAATCCCGCTGAGGCCGAGGCCACGCCGCACATTTGTATTCATCAACAGCACACTTTACCCAGAGTCAATCTCCGCGGTGCGCGCTAATCAGGACCTTCAGAACAGCACCGGAGACTATTAAGCAGGACTCAACACAGTCGAGCCCACTCCAAGCACGCCTGGAGAGGCAGCGATGGAGCGCCACCTCTGCTGGTTGTTAATCCGCTGTTTTTCACGCTGTAGCGTCCTGTCACACTGTCATACCCAGATCTACCATATGGGCCATCAGGGGCCCCTGAGCACAGAGGGCCCTCTGGGACGGGAGATAAAAAACTAAGTATGCTTATTTTTCCACAGAACTCTGACACAAAGCTTGACCCATTTTCTTGATCTTGATAATTATCCAATAATAATATTTTTTCTAATAATTATACACATGGTGTGGACAGCGCAGACACAAGCCTCTGACAGAGCTCAGCTGCGTCCCCTCTCCTCATTCCTGTCTCCGCCTCAACGCCACGCTTGCGAGTCCTCTCCTCCTAAACGGCGGCGTCTTGAGGCTGATGTCTCAGCATATTACGTAACACCTCTCCGGCAGTGCCTGGCTGCAAACCCGTGCGTAATGTAGCCTTCGGAGGCTTTCGCTCAGCCCGCATCGGCCCGAGACCCCCCCGTGGGCTGCATCAGAGAACGCTCTGACTAGGGCTGTTAACGCAAATTTAACACCACTAATTTCTCTAACGCATTAATGCAACCTCCTAGTGGGCTCAGATGTAAAGCTAGAGAGAAGATACTGGTATCATATGAAACTAGAAAAACCTGATGAATCCATCGGTACCAACCATGTCAGACTAGCTTGTCAGGAAGGAGGTTAAATAACGCTCCAAACTTGCGCTGAAGTTTGTCGAGGAAAAACTGTCATGGCCATTTTCCAAGGGGTCCCTTGACCTCTGACCTCCAGATGTGTGAATGAAAATGGGTTCTATGGGTACCCACGAGTCTCCCCTTTACAGACATGCCCACTTTATGATAATCACATGCAGTTTGGGGCCAGTCATAGTCAAGTCAGCACACTGACACACTGACAGCTGCTGTGATTGTGTGTCGCTGTATATTTAGTCATTATGTTGGCATTTGAAGCTCTGTGAGGAGTTATTGTGAAAGCAGCAGTGAGCTGTGCTGTGTGATTACCTCGTTGTACGCCTATTCTTAGTCACATTATTATGTATCAGTAATAACTGGTGTTTACTGGGTCTATTGAGCTGCACCTGGTCAGGGGGACTGGTTACTCAGCCGTTGACCAGTAAAGGTGTGTGATTATGGTCTGGTGGAGGATGGATATATGAGCTTCACTGTTTGTCTCTCTCTAGCTAACGTCTCCTCAGCGACTCTTTCCTGCCAGTTTTCTTTCTTATGAACCCCCCCCCCTTGTCTCTCTGAATTTTTGAGGCAGAGTCGCTCTCTAGATGAGAGGAAGTGTACCGAGTGCTGTGGCTGTTTTAATCAGGGACACATGGAGCCCTTCCAGAGGCTCTGGGCCCATTACTGAAACAATTAATAATTGATCGAGTTACTCAGACACACACACACACACACACAGACACACACACACAGACACAAGTGTGTGCACTCACAGATAAACTGTGTATGTCAAACTTTGTCTTAGTCATCGATTCGACGAGGAGCTGACCGGTCTGGAGCTGACATCAATAACTAAAAAACTAACAAACGTTCACATAAAGCACGTAAGAGTCAGGCTGGTCTCAGACACTGTTCGTAGCTGTACCTATGAAAAGTAATGTCATTCGTATATATATCCCACGAAATCTATTTGTGTGTAATCGACGTAATCGTGAATCGGAAGTATAAAGAGCAGCAAACGCCGCGTAGGGACGAGGTCGGGGTGGATGGGTGGGTCAAAAACACCAGACTTTCACCAGGAGACCAGCGTCCGTGTCCCGTTTGAAACCAGAAGTCAACGTTGATTTATTTATCACGAAATTTACATACTTAAGTAACGCCACACGTGTTATTTTAAGCCAAACCACGATCTTGTCCTGAACCTAACTAGTTGTTTTATTACCTAAACCTAACCAAGTCGATCTTTACCTAAACCTAACTAGTCGTTTTGTTACCTAAACCTAACCAAGTCGATATTTTCCTAAACCTAACTAGCCTTTTTTTTTTTTACCTAAACCTTAGTCACTTGTTTCATGTGAAGACGGAGGTTTATTTTGAAAAGACTGTATGCATGTAACACTTACTTCTAATACATACTTCTAAAGCCTTATACACTTTCACAATTTGTCAATAAATTTGTATTTCTTATTAATAACCAGAACAACTTGACACACAGCTCTGAGCTGCATCTCAAATTAATCGTCAGGTTCCCAGCTTTCAGATGATGTACACCACTTCTATGTGACATCTACTGTTGACCTGCTATCTCCCCCTAAAGACCCCCTGTACCTCCCTAAAAAGACAAAAACAGCTCCATTGTGGGTCTCAGAGGGTTAACAGCAGACTGACTGAATAGTCGCCCTTTATATAGTTCATAAAATGTCATCGCAAAGAGCTTCAAGCTAACTGCTAAAAAAGGTTGATGTTTATGTAACTAAAACTTTGGTGGAAGCTAGGTAAATAAAACTATATAAATAGAGCTTTGGGCTGTGAATAAATTAAGAACAAGTAAATGAGAAAAACAATTAAAACTCACGACAGCAGAGCTGAAGAGCTGAAGACAGATGTACAGTCAGCCACCCACCACCCTGACACAACACCTCCACCTTCCACTGTATTATTTTACCGACGTAACAGTTTTATTCTGGTCCCTTTTTGTGGATTTTCTCAGATTTATTCTTGCACACCTTGTCTTCTGCTGTTTGTTATTTGCATTTTAAGATGCTCATTTAAAAAAAAAAAAAGAAACTTGAAGAGAACTAATTGCAGAGAGAGACTGACCGATCCAGATGGCAGGAGCTTCACAAACCATCGGTGGGTCGTGGAGGTGATGAAGAGCCTCTTATACGACTCTCTCAAACCCCCTAAACAGCTTCACAATGACTGATCTGGGAGAATATGTGTGTGTGAGCATGTTTAGATGCAACCACATGACTTTTAACCGACTCCGCTGTCAGAAGGAGTCTCCACATCCCTCAAATGATCATTCAATACGATCATAAGAAGTGAATGACTGAGCAGACATCTATAACTAGACATTATAAACATTGATGAGGGAGTAGTTCAGTACAGTCGCTGCTGTAATCCTGTTGATATCTGACTTTAAAGTCTAAAAGTGTAATGCTGGTTCTTTGGTTTTTCTAGTAAACAACTTTAAACTGCTTCTGGGTGTAATATATAACAACGGTGTGAAAGAGAGCAGATTCTAATCTCCATCATGATGCTTTCACTTTCAGGATTAGACTCACACACTAACACCGGTTCTCCCATCACATACAGGTGTTACGTCCCTCAGGCTACATGCAAAGTTCAGTTTCACACCCATATTTTAAGATTTTACACAAAAGCCACATGTCGAAATGTTAAATAAACAAAAAAAAAAAGTGGTATAGTGTAAAAAAAAGAATTTAAATCGTGAGTGCAAAGTTGATTCTGAAAGTCTAAACGAAATAAAGAAGCTGACTTGAACACAAAGGTGAGTTGTTGGATGTGTTATTATCCCTGGTTGTTGACCTTCAGTATAAAACGCACCTTTCACAGTCAATTATGATCTGTAATTACAAAAATTACCAAAATGACTTGTTGATTTCTCTGTCTTTGTTTTTCAATCAAAAGATAATTCAGGCTTATTTCCATATTAATTTCAATCAGTTGTGATGGCACTAACCAAGGCTACCGGTGAGTAGCTCACGGATACTTTCATTTTGACAAATTAGCTCTCAGAGGAAAAACAGTTGTCTTTACACTGTGAAGGATCTTTACAAAGTACACTTTTGGTAATATTTTTTCTTTTCCAAATAAGTTTGGTTAACCTGGGCAATGCATCCTCATCTAACGGTTCATATGGTTTCTTACGAAAAGTTATTCCTGCAGTTATTTCTGCTTATTATTTGCATACAGTCTTTTCAAAATAAACTTCCATCCAACTTGGTTAAGTTTAGGCAACAAAACTACTTGGTTATGTTTAAGAAAAGATCGTGGTTGAAATAACTACAGAAGTGACGTTAGCTACGTACAAATAAGTCAACGTTTGGGTTAAAATTAGCGCTGCAACTAATGATCATTTTCTTTGTCGACTAATCTATTGATTATTTTCACCACAGATTTCAGCAATCAAGTTTCTGCGTACATTTTTATTAATACAGATAGAAGTGATGGTCAAAACTGTGAAAACGAGGGTTGTAATAACAAAGAATGATCCTTTAAGAGGAGCTAATAAAGAGAGATTAGGATCATAAACGTGGTTTTCCCACACTCACCTGCAGTAACTACATTAACTAACTCTCATTAGTTTCTTGTCACTGAGTGAAAAATGTCTCCTGTCCATTAGGAAGACTTCTGTTATGATGTAGGAGGACACAGAGAAACAAGTGACACTGCACAGATGTGACTGTCTACAAAACGCTTGGACGCTGTCACACTATAGATCCTTATCTGTTTATAGGAAGACACCGCTACACACACACACCTCTTGTAAAATGTGCTATCTCATCCATCAGCCACACACAGTAACACAGCTTCACCTCTGACAGTGTTTGAATAACACTGTCTGAACAAATCTGTGACGACGGAGGAGCGACCGCACCGTGAACCCTCCTGTGACCTTTGACCTCCCACAAACACTCCAGATAACAGCGACTGCCCCCCGTGGTATGCATCTTTCTGTCAGCAGCAGAGAGACATTCATCTCTATTTGTACCAGCGTATATCTGTACTTGTACCTTTTATTGTTCTTTGAATTGTCATTAACAGACAAGAAAAATAATCTTTAGTTGCAGCCCTAATTTTAACCCAAACGTTTATTTATTTGTCATTTAACTTCCGTACTTAAGTAACGCAACTTCCATAGTTATTTCAACACAAACCACCATCGTTTCCTAAACCTAACCAAGTAGTTTTGTTGCCTAAACTTAACTTACTGAACATGCAACATGTGTGATTTTTAAATAGTTTTCATTTAATTGTATTTTACTTTCTGAGTGGATCCCTGCAAGCACTTTATAGAATCTGATACAGATCTAAATAAGATATCTTAAAGGTCCCATTTTGTAAAAAGTGAGATTTTCATGTCTTTTATATTATAAAGCAGGTTTAAGTGCTGTATAAATACTGTTAAACTATCAAAACACTCAATATACGGAGAAACACACACAGCCCGTATTCAGAAACTGTGCGTTTGAAACAAGCCGTCAGGATTTCTGTCCATTTGTGATGTCACAATATTTCGACCATTACACGTTTTAAACATAAACACTCTAAATGTGTCCCAGTGTATTTCCTGCTGCAGTGTATGTAAATAACATCAGCTGACAGGAAGTAAACATGGACCCAAGCTGTTGCCTGGCAACGCAATTCCGTTGCAATGCACTAAAACGGAGCGTTTCAGACAGAGGGTCAATACAGGTATATTCAGACAGACAGTATTAGGGAAATAAAGTGTTTTTTTGAACATTACATGTAAACATGTTCTACTACAAACACAAAATACAAGTATGAACCTGAAAATAAGCACGATGTGGGACCTTTAAAGGAAGTCTTCATTACAATGCTGGGTACTGATTAAAGTCGTGAAAAGATGGATGAAACATGAGTTGTCCTTGCTTAAATAAGCATAAATTCATAGATTACCTCACACATTGACACTGTGGGAAGCACGTTCCCAATCTTCAACTACATCCTAAACTGTAGGATTGAACCAGAGCTACCGCTGCCTCCACTAGATGTTTACTTTAACTCGTAATCCTGATTATCAGCGGAGCAGCCCATTCTCTCTGACAGCGTTTAGACCCGTCCACTCCATCTTCTGGACACAGTCCAGATGTCAGTTTACCCCCTACCCCCTCCCCCCCAGTGAAGAAGTGTGGATGTTCCCAGGTTGTAAAGATGATGGAGAAGATAAACAATGTGAGGGGGAGTGGGGGGACCAGAGAGCCAGCAGGAAAGACGGTGGGGGGGTGGTCCCCTGTTGTTCTGCTTGAGCAGCCATTCATCAGGCGATCTATTCCTCTATCCGTTTAACCATGTCGTTGAGATATGGCCTGGCAGAGCTGTGGGCAAAGGAAATGGGCTGTCGGTCTGCTTCCTCAGGGGGGAACTGGATTTAACTTATTCATTGGAGGCTCAGAGAGGATCCTACCAAACACAAGGCCTTTACTAGAACGGGTAATCCTGTTTTATTCCTGCTAAGCAGGGGGCAGCATGGAGGTGTGATGAGTTCAGAAACAACACGATCAGGACATAAGACTGAAAAACCTGTCGTTTTTGTTCCATCTCCTGATAATTACAGTCAATTTTAGATAATCTTAACCATGAAGGAAATCATTCTATAACCTTAACTAAGCGTTTTTTGTTGCCTAAACTCAACCAAACCAAAAATGTCATGAGTCATTTTTGGAGCACTCAAAATGGTATTTTTGCAAGACGATTAATCATGATTAATCACAAACTAATCGCACATTTTTTATATGTTAAAAATGGAGAAAGGGAGATTTGTCAAGTATTTAATACTCTTATCAACATGGGAGTGGGAAAATATGCTGCTTTATGCAAATGTATGTATACATTTATTATTGGAAATCAATTAATAACACAAAACAATGCTAAATATTGTCCAGAAACCCTCAGAGGTACTGCATTTAGCATACAAAATATGCTTCACATACAGTATCTTGAGGTCAGAGGTCAAAGGACCCCTTGGAAAATGGCCATGCCACTTTTTCTTCATCAAAATGTAACGTAAGTTTGAAGAGTTAGTTATCCTCTTTCACGACTAGCTAGTATGACTGGTACTATTTGGTTGGTACAAATAGATTTCTTAGTTTTTACTTAAAATCTGTACAAGTATAAAAGAAAACAGCCACACAGACACCTCCGGAAACACCAACGCATGCAAGAGTGTTCCAGGCTTAAGTGTTTTTGATCAACTGAGAGAAGAAAGCTACAGAGCAGCCAAGGCACCGTGTCGATGATGAACGAGAGAGAAAGTTTCATCAGAAGTGACTGAACTGAAATGTGACAAGCGTTGCTAAAACACCTGACGTATCGCTGCACTCCGGCAGCACTTAAACAATATGTTTCCCCCCGACCATTTGTAAAAGCGAAGGCTGCTCTTGTTTCTCAGATATAACTTCTCCTGACATAGTTTCAGGCTATGAGATATGATTTCAATCTATCCATATGCTGGAGCTGGAGCTGAATCTGCTCTCCCCTACAGTACCGCGCCTCAGAGACAGATGGCGGTGCTAAAAGGGGCTGGTGATGGACGCGGAGGAAATTGAGGTAGCGCAGTTAACGGTTTCACGATCCCCCGCCGGGATTGTGATGCATTTGAGCGACCGTGTGAACATGATGGCTGAGGGGAACGACGCAGGTGAACTTTGGTATTTTATTTCACTATTTTTACAGAATTGTGAAAGACCTATAAATTAATATTGATAAAAAAAACCCTGTTAAAACAAGTCTAAACAAGAGTTATTATAACTGTAGATACACCGTTAACTAACAGAAAAGTTATATCTTTATTGCTGTTGATACAATATTGAACAAAATGGTCTTTTTTTACATAAATTAACAGAAATTTTAATGTTTTAATTACAGGACAAAGTCCGGCTAATGAGCTGCCAGTACATTTTCTGTTATTTTACATATTTTTTACATTTAAAATTTTTATACTGTAGGTATAATATAAATATCATAAAGTGTCCTGTATTTTCACTATAGATACACTATTAAATAATATAAAATGTTTTGTTATTTTACTATAGATACACCATTAAATAATAGAACATTTTCTATTTTTTTTTACTATAGATACACCATTACATAATAGAAAAATGTTCTGTTTTTTTTATATATACACAACATTAAATAATAGAAAATGCTCAGTTGTTGTTTTTTTCTATAGATACATCATTAAATAACAGAAATATCTTGTTTTGTTTTTTTTTACTGTGGGCACACTGTTAATTAATACAAATTTTTTGTTTTCTGTTTTTAGGAAAAGAGCAGGGGGACTAGAAACAAAATGAGAAAGTCATTACGTTTAACATACAGACAAATATATGTACAAGAATATGAATTAGTTTCTTTGTGGACAGAATAAAATATAAAGCAGATTAATTGTAACTTTGGGTAATAAAATGCCATCAACGCAAACAAGATATCAAATCCATTAAACGTAATGTACCTTTTATAATCAAGCTTTGGCTCAAATAATCAGTCTTAGAAAAAAAAAAATGTATTTGAGCAAGAAACGACTTTATTTATTCAATTAAAAGAGACAATGTCGGAGCGGAGAATTAATTCTCTTTTAACTGCTGCCAGCACAATATGGCTCAACCGACATCCATATTAAAGACCCCAGTGCATTAATTAAAATCTGAAGCAACCAGTGCACTCAACTGCAATTTGAGAGCACAAAAGAATTCATTCATTTGGCCTAAAATAATCATTAAAAAAGCCGCACATCCTGTCTCCTAACTCGGTGTTGAGTCTTCCTGTTATTTATTCATTGAATGTCTATTAACCTGAAGGCATTTCACAGAGAGGGTAATTTATTATTCAATAAGGTTGATATTGCAGCGCCGACACTTGGAAACAATATTTATTCGAGACAAATGTGAAATAAATCTCTGGTTAAAGGACCGGAAGACGGCAAAGAAGGAGAGAGAACTTTACCAGATATAAAAGTGTTGGTTTTACTGATTTATGTCGTCTTACTGTACAAACTTTGTTTTCGTCTCTTCTGCATGCCAGCAAACGTTTCCAACCATAATGTGATTTTCAGCCTCCGGGCTAAAACTGACCACTATCACACGGTATTGACTGTCTAATTCGGTGGACATGGTTTGACCTTGAAAGACACATACAGATCTGGGTCAAACAGCTGCACATGCTAACACAAAACAACCATCCCCCTCCATGTAGTCAAACATGAACGTCGAACTGATGAAACTGAATCATTCTGTGACACCTTCTGCATCACAAGCAAATACCCTCATATGTCATTTTATCCTGACATAAGTAGGCAACTATACGTATTATTATTATTAGAGTACACAATCTAACACAATGCAACAAATGACATGATGCCATGTACTGTATGTGTGTGGAAGTGCACATGCCCACCCAGATTAACAGCTTGCTCACCCATCAGACTAATGAAAATAATACAAATTATATACTTTCAATAAGTTTAATAATCATTTATTGGTAAAAAATGTTTCATGTTTTGTCTTGAGCAACTTTAGAATTTAATACTACAAATTGATAATATTCAGAACTTATTATCAAAGTTAAGCTAGTTTAGGAAAAAAAGACCGTGGTTTGAGTTCAAATAATAACGTAACAAGGGTAACACTGAAACTACCATAATTAAATAGCCAACCACCCTTAGCGGACATTCTTACATAACGTTACGTAGCAAGCCTAAAGTCAACATTTACTTTTGGTTTCACACGGGACACAAACAGCGGTGTCCTGCGTGAAAGTCCTGTGTTTGTTGGACCCATCCACCTCCCCTCGTTATACCACGTAACGTTCAATAACAGACGCTCGATATGTCCTACTACGTCACTTACTCTGCACGTCGCTCGATGGACTACATCACTTGCTCTGACCGAATGCAAAAACGTCAACATTCAACGTATCCGTTATTTGCAGAAGCGTACAATGCTCGTAACTTTTTTCTGCCGACTGGACTGGGCAAACTAAAATTCACCACCAGTCTGCCAGCTTTGCCCCGTATACTTTTTGTATTTATCAAAGCTTTAAGATGCCCAGTCATTAACCACGTTCATTAACATACTCAAACAAACGATGGCTCTGCCAAATAACAGTTAAGTCACACTGTAAATTAGTCAAGCAAAAGAGGAAGAGTGGCTTCAGAATCACATCAGAAACTTTAGAGAGGACGTGTTCTACATGATTTCTCACATAAAAACATAAGAAATCTCAGTTGTGGCTTTGTGTTTACAGCTGTAGGGACTATGGGGGAAGGCCAGATTGACTAACATGTAAAACAACACTTTGCTTTGCTGTTTTACTCTCTAGAGCAGATGCAGGTGTTTTATAGTGGAGGTGGAGCCACCATACCTGAAACAAAGACCACCTCTACTATCATCGTAAAAAACATAATACACTGTAATAAAACAAAACATTCAACTTCAGGGGATAAAACCAGGTGTGCTCAAAATGTATATGTATACAGTATGCTGGGGAAACCCTAAAGATTACTGCTTATTTCCCTCTGTATATGAGGCAAATAAGCAGTTATCTACTGACAATGCATGAACGCGTTGTAAGTGCTACTCTCGCATGCTGATTTTGGCCCACATAATACAATATTAAGTATATTCTGAAAGTCATAAATGGCTGTGATCAGGTTTTCATACCCAGATATTATCTTTAATTCACAGAAAATGTTTTTAAGGGCTTTTAAAAGCACCAAATCCAAAAGATTTTGAAGGAGCTGCATAATTACAGTGGTAGCGGTGGAAAAAAAATCCCTTTCCGGCATCGAGGCTGCAATTATGCTCCACTAGTACTGAGACCGCCCCTGCAAGCCATTTCTCATTTTTCTGAGAGAGCTGAATTTTGTAAGAGAAAATGGTAATCTCTCAAGCTACAGTAGAACCTGACAGGACGTTTCTTGGACCTTTTAAAAGTAAGGTCAGTAATACTGAGAAACCAGCAGAGTACACAGATTTTAAAAATGATCCAACCTAGAAACGCAGCCCGCTGTTGCCAACTCTTCTCCAATGAAAGTAGCTAGCAGCACGAGCTACAAAAGTCTCTAAATCTAGAGAGAAAGTCACCAAGTCATCGACATGACAGTCCGTCGCTTCAGGCCTCCCTCCAAAGACACTTCCTCAACATTATTATTACAAACATCGCTATTGTCAACACAGTCTCACGGCAAGTTTGTGAAATAGTCACGAAATTGGATCTATTTTTCATGGTGTTTTGTGTTTTCCTACAAATGTCCAGCAACGTGTGACGCACGTGTCGATTTCCCAGTGTTTTAAAAATAACACTACTTAGTTAAAATAACACCGGAAGTAGTGTAACTTAACTACAGAAGTTACGTGACAAAAATGACTTAGTTAGCTTTAGGAAAAGATCGCGATTTGGGTTAAAATAACACCGGGTGTAGCGTAACTTAACTATGGAAGTTACGTGATAAAAACTACTTAGTTAGGTTTAGGAGAAGATCGCGATTTGGGTTAAAATAACTCCGGAAGTGTCGTAGATTAAGTACAGAAGGTACATGACAAATAAATCAACGTTGACTTGTGGTTCCACGCGGGACATGAACAGCGGTTCCTGTCGTGCGTTTTCTGACCCACCAGTCCACCCCGACCTCCTCCCTACACAGCGCTTTCCACTGTTTAGACTTCCTGGTTCACAATTACGTGGATTACATACAAATTGATTTCCAGCTGTTGTTGCCTGTTGGGCTGCAGTTTGCCATGTTCTGATTTCAGCATATTGTTTTATGCTAAATGCAGTACCTTTGAGGGTTTCTGGACAACATCTGTCATTGATTTGTGTTGTTAATTGATTTGCAATAATAAATATATACATACATTTACACAAAGCAGCATGTTAATAAGAGGATTAAATACTTGATGAAATGTGTGATTAATTTGGGTTTAATCGTGATTAACTAAGGACAATCGTGCGATTAATTGCGATTAAATATTTTAATCGATTGACAGCCCTGCAATAAATATAACACAAAGCAGGTTTTTGAAGAACAGTAGCGACCCTAGCTATAAAGCTATAAATCAAAGTGTCTCTGTGAGGTGAAGCACACTCCCAGCAGAGTGTAAAAAGTGGACCTCAGCACCGGCTATAAGTAAAGTGCAATCCTTATCATTTTTGATAGTTTCCTGCAGACAAATGCAAGTCATCCCACCCAAGTGCACTCCAAGTGGACTGTTGTAAAAAATAAAAAACTGCCTCTCAGACTCCATTATTTTCTTGGCCGTCTTCCAGCGTGTGGATATTTTTCAGTATTTAGCGAGGGAAGATAAAACAAGCACACACCAAACTGTTTCCGTCAAATTTCCAGCTCGCTGTATGATAGCTGCAGGTGTACAACACAGCCAGCGTGTTTCTCTCTGGAAATCTTCCTGTTTAATTTCCCAGTCCGCCCGCTCGCCTGCCTGCCTGCCTGCCTGCCATCCTGAGAGGATATGTTAAATGTGCATGGCCTGGGGATGTTTGATTTCTCTCTGCTGTGCTCCCTTCCATCTGACAGATTGGAATAATAAGGAGAGCTAATTGGAGAGGCTGCTCATATGCTGATTAGATGTGATTTTTTTTTAAGAAGCATCCGCCTCTTTCTTTCTCTCTCTAGATATATATATTCCTCTCCATCTCCTTTCTCATTTCACACATGCTTCCTGGGAATGTGTGCCTCTACGACAGCAGATAGACGGCATAGGAATCCACCGATACCGATACCTGACATCGGGCTAGTATCGCATATCGGGCTGATAATGACTCGCATCTATTCAATTCAATTCTATGTTTATATACTATGTACATTATATACTGCAATTTTAATTAATGTGTTAATTTTTACAAATTTGTTGCTGCATTAAAAATGTTAACACTGAAATTGTAATTCCTGTTAATTTTGAAGACATTTTACCACGTTACTGTTGTACGATTTATTATTTTAATAATAATAAAAATTCTGTTAATTTTTAAGATTTTTTACCAATTACTGATGTACGGTTTATTTGTTTTAATAATAAATAAAAATTCTGTTGATTTTTTATATTTTTTACCAAGTTACTGGTGTACTATTTATTATTTTATTAATAAATAAAAAATTCTATTACTTGTGAAGCTTTTTTTACAAAGTTGCTGGTGTACGATTTATTACTTTAATAATAAATACAAATTAAATATGTATAAATAAAATAAAAAAAAAATATTATTTGTTACATTTTGTTTTACAAAGTTAAGAAAACAATGTTTAAGTCAAGCCTGATGGTTACACATAAAGAATGATCCAGGCACTTCCACACTGAGGCATACAGCTCATTAATTAAACACTGGTATTGGAACGGTACCCGGTATCGGCCGATACACAAAGCCCAGGTATCTGTATCGGTATCGGGACTTAAAAAGTCGGATCAGTACATCCCTAATACTGCAGCAAAGTGTGTGTGCGTGTCCTTACATATGTGCGGGGCATTGCCTTGACTCTCTCCAGCTTCCTCCAGCCAGCTGATAACAGCATATCGGGACACATTTCCAATTTCTACTGCTTAGCATTACGACGCCTCTTAATCCGGGGGAAAATCAATGCTTAATAACCTATGAAAATGTACATTTGCTGTTTTACCATTTGCCAGAGGCCTTGTCTGCATCCCCTGGGCATCAGGCTATAAATATGGCTGCATTAGCACTTAGAAAAAGCACAGGGACAGGCCAAAGTTTCAGCTGATGCTGAATACTCCAGCTAAGTGGAAGAGAAGGAAAGCAAACAGCTGCTTTCTGCTAAAGGTGTATGAGAGTAAACTACTTCAACCGTGTGTTTTACAGAGTAAATATGCGAGTGTGCACGTGCGGTTATAAGATAGCGGAGGAAAGAGAAAGCTATCAGCAGCAGGAGCGTGTCTGCTAATGCTGCCGTGTACTCTTTAAATACGGAGTCGGCATGCCACTTTGAAATAAATCCTAACACCAGAGATATTAATGCATTAATGCAAACTATTCTACTCTACTATTAAACACTTTCATACCACGAGTCTTCATTCAAGTAAGAACAAAGAGCACACAGCGACTTCAAAAGGAGCTTCTTTCTCCTCTCTTTTCCCTTTAGCTCAATTCTCCAGCCCTTCCTGTGTGAGCAGTTTTTTTTTGCAAAGGAGCTTCTTTTTCAGACTTTGATTCTCACAAGCGGTGATACCTCCGCAAGAAAAGAAGATTATATTGAAAAGCAAGCCTTTCACTTCAGCTTTAGCATCTGTTGTTTCTCTTAAAACAGAGTGAACACTGACTGGTGTTCAGCAAACTCAACTTCTCATGAAGATTTGTCTTTTGAATGTTGTCTCATACATTTCCCACCGGTGTGATACAAGAGTGCCTTCTGTTTCCCTTTAGGAACAAAGAGAGAGCCTGCTGACAGTTAAACCTACCCAGGACATTATTACAGTTCTTCTTCTTTGCCTTTAAGGTCGGATGATTTCCTGTATTTTACCCACAAAGTAATAATATTATCAATCGATAAATCGATTAGTCAATCACCTGAAAATCAATTGAACTGTGAGTATTAATTAATCTGAGTCACTTAAAAAGCAAACATGCCAAACATCTGCTCGCTCCAGCTATTTAAATAAGAATTTGTTTATTTCTATATTTTATATATTATTAATGATATACCGTAACCAATTATGTTCATTGTCAATTAATCTATCAAGTCTTTTATCAATGAATCCAAGTCGTTGTTTTGGAAGTCACAAGTGAGTCTCAAGTCTTTGTATTCAAGTCCTAAACTTTGAGTTTTCAGTCCTAATCACCAAATGTAATGCCATTTGCATCTTCTTCTGTAATTTTCAACCCGTACGTTTTGCATACTGCGATTCCTTTTTCGTCGATGATGGCGTAGTTTTTGTTCGCAAACAAAATTATCTTTGGTATAATTTTTTCCAACTGGCTCTCAGTAACTTAACGTTAGTTTAGTTCTTCATTGTTCTCTCCAGCAACTTGAGTGGATGCTGTCGGATTGGTTCAAACAAAGTGGATATGGGGAATTAAGTGTCGACTTGCTGGGAATGAAGAACATTAACGTTAGTTTATTCAGGAAATTAATTGATCCGTGGCAGACTTTTTAATAGAGATGAACCGATACCGGATCGGATATCAGGCTGAAACTGAAATGGTTGGATTGGGTATCGGTGACAATGGGGCCGATCTATTCAATTCAGTTCTATATACATTATATATTGGAATTTTGATTCCTGTTTAAGTTTTGACCAATTTGTCGCTGCATTTAAAAGGTTTACACTTGAATTGTAATTCCAGTGAGGCATACAGCTAGTTAATTAAATGCTGGTATTGGATCGGTACTCAATATCGGTTGATACCCAAAGCCAAGGTAACTCTACCGGGACTGAAAAAGTTGGATTGGTGCATCCCAACCTTTTAAATAACACAGTTTTTAATCTTTGGGCTTGGGGGGTATTTTGGTAAGTATGGGTATTTTTAGGTGGAAAGGCTCAAGTCAGAGTGAAGTCACGAGTCATTGGTGTTAAAGTCCAAGTCCAGCTGCAAGTCGAGTCTGAAGTCATCACATTTGTGACTCTCGAGTCCACCTCTGGTCTATAGTGATTAATGTCCATCACAATGCCAGCCCACGATGACATCATTAAATTACTTGATTGTCCGACAAATGGTCCAAAACCAACAACATTACAGAGAAAACCCAGCAAATATTCAGATAAGTACGTTATTGGCAATATTATTAGTCAGACAGGTCCTCTCTGTGAATCTGTGACATGCTGTCCTCACATGTATGTGTATGTGTGTATGTTCAGGTCTCCACAGCAGTTTATTTGGCCTGTTGTGGAGAGAGATTGTCAGTGGTGGTGCTGAGCAGGGAAAGCCTGACCTATAGCTGGATGTAACCAGCTTCAGATGAATACAGGAGCTTAGCAGGCAGCCGGGCTGGAAGGATGAACGACTGCACAGCTTAGCCATCAGCATACCTTCACACACACACACACACACACACACACACACACACACACACACACACACACACACACCACATCACATCCATCACACAAATCACAAATAACTGCCACCATTCCTGTGACCGAAGCTCTCCATCTTGAGAGAAGTTCAATTCTGCTCCGTCCTGCTCTCCAGAAGTCATACAGACGCCGGCTGCAGCCCGAAGCTGGTTGCTAGCAGGCAGGCCATGATGTTAAATCCATCAACCCTGCCTCTACCTCCAGAGGAAAATGTTCACACACACAAACAACCTCTGAGAGACATCAACAACACTACGTTAGGTAGCAGAAAACAGTGGAGGGTCAGCATGGATACGACCTGCACCCTCACATGTTAAATCCAGCGTGGTAAACACTACACATCCAGTAAAGGATGGAAACACTTTGGGTTTCACACATAGACAGGAAAAGCAGAGCTAGACATCACGGCTAAAGCTGCATGCTAACTCTGTCACGGACAGGAAACGTTATCGTATCGCGGTAATGTTGCGGTCGAGCCGGCCGTCGCTCTCGTCTCCGTGGTCAAATGGGCCGACGCTACGACTGTAGAGCACCCAGATACTGACATTTATGTTCTCTGCATTCAAACGGCCCCGATGGAGCTGACCATGGATGGATAAAGAGAACGGAGCTGACGGGAGAGCTAGAGACCACCTTGGAGAAGTTACAGGAAGTAGACACATGGGACTACGTCCGGTTTTCAAAACAAGGTGTTAACAAAGGGAACTGTAAATACAAAATACATATATGGAAATAAGATTGATGGATTATATTCACCAGAAGCATAAAACATAACATGTCCCTTATAAATTAAAAAGAAAATACCATTAATTTGTGAGGGAACTGTCTTTATTCTTTGACTTTTGGCTGGTGGAGAAAAAATGTAATAATAATTCCTGACACTGACTGATATATTTGACTTCAGGACATCTCTGACTACATACATGCTGAAAATCAAACATTTTTACTGTATTAATTTAGATATTTTCCAAAGTAAAAGTCCCCAGAAGCATATTATTCAACTTTTTCCCATGGTCTAGTGGTAAAAAGTTAACAAAAATCATAATAGTGAATCGCAATACTTAAAAACCGCAATACATATTGAATTGCCACCGAGGTATTGAATCAGGAGATAGGTGTAACGTATTACAATGAAGCTGTAGCTGTAAACCTGATTCTGTATAGAAAGTCAAAGATACAAACTCTATGAACAGTGTGACGCTCTCCTTCCAGAAGCATCTTCTTAATAACGTTCATAACTCGTGTGCCTGACTAGAGCACTTCTGCTTGGCCTTGACAACTCTGATAGCTCTTTGGAAAATCAATGCTCAGATAGGACTGAACCAGAGCCTGAGGGTGAAAGGGAGGAATGAGGGCTAGGGGGGAGTTAGTGAGGGGAGACGGACAGGAGAGGAGACGAATGAAGATGTTAAAGTGGAGGTGAAAGAAGGAAGGAGAAAAGAAGAAGAGAGTACTTCACAAGAGACTGTATTCATAGCAAAGAGAAGTTGCTGAGAGCAAGACTTGTATTGTACTATTATAATAAAATATAGTAAATATATACAGTAAGTATAAAACAAAAGCTCCTCTCTGTAAACTACAGCTTTTAAACATATACTGTTTTTTAGCATAGGCTTTAGACAAAGCGTCCTTGAGTTTCTTGAAAGGCGCTACATAGGTAAAATGTTTATTATTATTATTATATTATTATTATTACCAGTCACCATACTTGCCAACCCTCCCGATTATACCGCGAGACTCACGTTTTTCATTGTCCTCTCCCGGTTTCCTCTCGGGGTCACAATTCTCCCGTATTTCTACCGATTTATGGCAAATTTTCACACTTTCTTTTCCTTTTCGTTATCTCAACCTATTTCTGGAACTGAACAGAGTGTATAATCCTTACTGTTTCCACCCGGACGACAATAGAGCTACACCAACTGTCGTTTCCCGGCGGAAGAGAGCAGTCGATGCTCGCGACACAGCGCAGTTTGAGCTCATGTTTGAGCTGCGAAAAGCCGTCGTGGTGTGGCAAAAACGGGTTTCAGAGCGCAGTGGTGGGGTTGTCGCATTGTGTCTGAAAGGACCTTCAGTGAGTGAGAGACGGAGAGAGAAATGGAGAGTACTAAGTGAAATAAATACTCCAGCAGGAGGAAAAAAAATAATAAAAACGGATGATTATTAGTTTACGCCAGAGGGGCGAATTATTCAGTTTACTTACCTAAAAATTAAAGGTAAAATTAAAAATGATATCGCAGTGTACTTATTATTTTGTTATTTTCATTCTTTAAAAGTCACCAGAATGCAGGAAACCAAGTCTCTGAAACTCAGATTTTGGTTCGAGGTTGGCAAGTACGCCAAACCCCTCTGAGTAACATGTGAGCGACTTGATGTAATGTGGATCTGAGAACCTCGCAAGTGTTTCAAACATGTTTGACATCAACTGACATCAAGTGAGCTGATAGGAACACGACAGAACAAACAACAGATTTGGATGCAAAAATGGTGGAAATATACAGTAGAGAAGACTAGAAGACTACAGTTGTGTCCCAGTCCCTGGCAGCGTACACCATTGAAACGAGCGACAGGAATAAATAGAAACAGGACATCTGACAAAAGTTCAGCTAAAACATGCAGCCAATCAGGACACTTCAACAGACAACATTACAATCAAACTGATTTTGTCACATTCAGTTAGGACTAAAGGCACAAAAATAGATATTTGAATAGTTCAAACCTATGTATTTTTTGGAAGAATTCAAATATCATTTCTGCCTATTGTGAGATCTGTATGCAACAATTATTGCCCAGCACCTTTACGTGAATAATCCCACACACACACCAGATCACTGCAACGACAAACCAAACTTCTTAGGACGTATTTTTCTAAACAGAATCTGGAGAAGGTTTACACACTTTAATAGAAGGGCTCATGTAAGTAACTTAAAATAGTGCAATTAGTTTAGAGAAGAGTGAAGGGACTGAGTCACAGACCCAAAGAGTCCTGACATGAAAAGTGACAAACTCTTGCCCTTGAATGATCTTGTTTGACAGACGAGAGCAAGGAGGAGAAATACGAGCTGAGGGGAGAGGTAGAAAGATTTATTTCTACTTCAAGATAAGAGCCCAGAGCAGCAAGTTGAGGGGGGCTGATATGGGAGAGGCGATGTAATTCAGAGGGGGAGGGGGGTATTTCTCAAGTTTTTCTTGAAGAGATGACAGTTCAGATAAGAGCAGGAGAGATAGGGAGTGGTTCAGCTGTCTGGACCAACCTGGGGAAGAAGTTTTGGGCGTCATATTGGAGAAGATCTGAGAATAGATGATGACTACAGAAACTAAATCAATTTATCATTCAAATAGTTAACTGATTGGTGTCTTTGGACCAGGACACATGAGTAGTAGCATGTATTTGTGTCAACTAAATAGATAAGATGATGACTTTAAGTAAAAAGTGTAATAATACAGCCTTTCTCACACAGGAAGCGTTTCCTTCAGATCCGCCAGAAAAGGTACAATTTCATTACTCTGGACTGATTCCTTCATTTATCCTGTTCTGTCGTCCTCGCCGACACTAAATCAACTCAATGACGACATCTTTACGAAAAAATCCCCCTGAAGAAGATTAAAATTAAAACGACAACACGACTGGCAGCGGACAGAATATCAAATACAGTATATAAAGCAGCAGTTAATTTTTTTGTGCTGACATAGTGATGTTGTCCGTGACATCAGTCATCGGGATGTGCAGCTCTGCTTCTCACAGGAAGAAGGACGAATGCTAATACTGGCAGGATTTCTCCACATTATCAATGAATGATGAATGACTGTCGGTGGAGAATACGGGAACACCGTTTTCCTACAGAGGAACGGTCTCGCTGAGCTTAATGATTAGTTATTAATCAATGTCAAAGCCTATCAGTTATCAAACGGTACCAGAGAGCTGAAGAGCAGTTGCCACTTATACATACTATACAAGTGAGATCTCAGGATGTGTAAGAAGTCCAAAAGGAATTTTTAAGATTATATTTCCAGTGACATTGATTTGCAGATCAAAATATGTTTAAAGTGCGGGTCCATCTGCGTTCTTTTCACATAGAAACGTCCACTCAGCCGTTAGCAGGAAGCAGTGACGTAGGTTACCACAGTAAGCTCATCAATAAGGTTATGAATAATGTGAACTAGCACTAGCTGAGTCAACGTTAGCAATGTTAAGTTTGGAAATAACTAAAAGGGTTATTTTGGATTTTTTACAAGTGGGGTTGTATGTATACTCTGTGTTCTGAGAGGTTAAATTACTGTTTTTGTGAATGGAGTCTGGTGGCTTTGAAGAGAGCGATATAACGGCTTCTGTTCCCCGTCAGAAAGGGCTGACTGACAGCGAGGTAAAGACACCTAAAAAAATCAATATCAGTTTAAGTGTACGCTATATTTAGAATATTTTCACTGCTTTACCTCGCCATCAGACAGCACTCTCCAACGGGGAACTGAAGCCGTTATATCCCTCTCTTCATAGTCACCAGACTCCATTCACAAAAACAGTAATTTTACCTCTCAGAACAGCGAAGTTTCTGGTCTACCGCTGCATCCATCGGTTAGTTAGTTTGTGTTATTGTGTGACTTTCTGATCTGAACTAACGTGGCGTCCACAGCAGTACGTCGCTTAGCTTCCTGCCGGTACTCCTGTCTGCTTCTCCAAACTGGGCGCACGCCGACCGTCATCTAAGTTAATACACTGACTATAAGGATGTATATATACTGTACATAGCAGCATCATCATGATAAGTGCACCGGCCGGTAAGTGACTACTTCAAAGAGAAGCAGGTCCTAACCACGTTGACATATCGTCACTGAAATGCTGTTGACATAACAAAGCGTGGTTCTGTGAAAAACTCAAGAACACGCAAGTAAGTGGAACGTTGAGTTTTCGACCGCTTTCTCCAAGGTCAAGAACGAAGTTTTATTGCAATTAGAGCCGTATAATAGTATGAGCAAGTCAAGGAGAAGAGTGCATTATTGCAGGGTATACAGGGCTCACTAAAAGCCACACAAACTAGTCAATACTCTACATATGTAGGCCTACGTCTCTACACTAGTGATAATAATGGTGAGCTGACATCATCTCCTCAGATGAGGCTGCTTTTAGCTTCACTTAAATATAATGCAGCTTCTTAGAAAGCCATTATACTGCAATTCTCCATGAGTCACAGTGACTCAAACAGAGTCAAATAATTGCACCTGATGAAGTTATGTAACTTCCAGCAGTGCACCTTTATACTGGAGAGGTTGCCATAGTTATTATCGGCTCCCTGAGGGGCTCAGCAGATCTGTAAGTAAACTTCCTGTGTCCCGGTGAAATCCTTCCTGAAGCTCAGGACACTTCGTTCCAACTTTTGTTTCAGAGTTTTGCACCAACCTCGCACCAGGCAAATGCTAATGAAATCTGGAGCTTAGCTGTGTCGCCACGGCAACCACATCCCAGATGTGCTCCTTAAAGGAGAGAGAGAGAGGGAGAGAGTCACCCACACGGAAATGACTGTGAAGTATTCTCCCTGACAGGAGAGGACAAATAGTGCTAAACAAACGCTGCATTAGGCCGTCTCCTCACCTGTGAGCAGCAGATATAATGTACACAAATGGTTCCTGCCACGGCGCCCGCAGGGGAGATCCACAGCAATTCCAACTTAAATTGACATTTTGAATGGTGGCGGGGGCGCGTGGTCGTGCATGTGAGTGTCTGCACGCACATTTATGTGTCTGTGAATCCACGCTTGTTTGTTTTATGTGTTTGAATCTACCTTTTAGATTGCATACATTTTCTTGATTCACGCCGCTCTCCCCGGCACAGACGTGAATGTGCTCCTCTCCGTCCATCTATCAGCCGGCTGATTACATCAAGTGTCAAGAGCCTAAACTGATTACTCTGGCAAGAGGCAAGCAACAAAGCAATAACACACTCCCGGCCTCAATCTGCTGCTTTTAACTTCATTTCAAAGACAGACTCCTCTCACTTTCAATATCTGTACTAGCATCGCAATTCAGCTGGAAAGCAACAGGAGCTTTCACTGGATGAATTGTTCTACAACAGCTCGGTTCCTCACAGGGACACAGTCAGAAAAAAACTTTAACAAAATATATGTTTATGTTTTCCCTTTGCAGAACAAAGAGGAAAACTATACACTCATAACTATGGGGCAATCTATGTAGGTTTCTATGGATCAACACATCTCATCTTGTTCAGGACAAAAGCCAGTAATCACCTGACTGCCACGTGTTCACCTTATTATCCACAGAGTCCCTTTCCACCTCTAAGAAAGAGCTTAAGCCTTTCATGAACACCTCCGCACCTAATGACATTGATGCTATTGATGACGATGATATTGAGGATGTTGTTGTTAATGATGATGATGATGACAAAAAAAAAGTCTGTTTCTCTCCACCCTGTGCATTGCCTGTCAGCACCTGTGTCCGATCGGACTTGAAGCTGTTGTTAGCACTTACTCACGTTTTCCCAGGTAGCTGCGAGCTAGCTATAGCTAGATAGCGTAAAACAGGTACTTGGGTTTGAGCATTGTTGTGGTCAGCAGTGTCAACTCTTTATAAATGTCACCTCTCTAATGCGGACCTTTGACTACCCGGCACCTATCTTTCAGTGAGAGTTTACAGAAACACTGTGGACACGACGTCGTTTCGCCTTTGGTATGCTGACCGACCGGTGTACTGATGCGCTTCATGACTTTTGTAGCTCCTCGTTGCGAAGCCATCTAAACCATGAGACACTACAAATGTCCTCAGATGTGCTTTCATGACATTTCCATATGTCGTTCTCCCAGTCAGTGATGGCTGATGGATGTAGTATTGTAAAACTGTCTCTGGTAAAACTATCCAATCGCAGCAGTGTAGCTGCTTAATAGCACGGCTGGAACTAAACCAGAAGAACTAATACGACTGCCTTCTAACCGGAAGTGAAAAAAACGTGCGTGGCTATATAAGGTGAATAAAACAGGCAATATTTAAATCGATGAGCTCACTGAGAAACCAACATCCACATAACAAAAGAGTCCATAGAGAGACCATTCAAAGTTATGAAAGGCCTCGAACATCAATTAAGTGTCCAACTCAGTTTGATTGTGTTATTGTGTGACTTTGGTTAATACACTTAATAACACAAACAAACTTACCGATTGAGGCAGCGGTAGACCAGCAACTCCAAAGTTCTGTAAAAATACTGTTTTTTTCAATGGAGTCTGGTTGCGTGGCGAGCATAGATGGATATAACAGCTTCAGTTTCCTGTCAGAAAGGGCTGTCTGACAGCGAGGTAAAGTGGTGAAAATGTTCTAAATATAGCGTACACTTAAACTGATATAGATTGCTTTAGGTGGGCCTTTCTTTTGCTTTTGCTTTGGTTCCGTGCGGTGACTCTTGGTAAAGCTTGGGGCATGCCGACCGCCATCTGCGTCTTTGAGTCCTTGAAAAGAGCTATATAAGTTGAATTTATTATATTATTATTATTATTATCTATTGTAGGTAATACAGGTAGTTGACTGCAGAAGATAGAGGAGAAAACACTGACGTCATTCTTCCAACCAAATAAGAAGAAGTCGACAAAAGAAAAGTAGAAACCAATGTTTGTTTCCATTAAAATACCCTCAAGAGGTCAGAAAAATATGGAGAATGACACAGCATTTTGTTGCTGCTTCCTTTGCAATATGGTGCTGGAGTTAGTTTCATTAATTAATTTGTTTCCTCTCCTGCCCACATATAAAGCACCATATGGTACACTGTGACCACTGCCATCTTTTTCCTTTCTAGTGAAATGAACACATGGAACAGTTTGTACAGGCACCTGCCAAAAACAGAAGAAGAAGAAGAAGAAGAAGAAGAAGAAGAAGCTAATTTAGTTGGCTAGTAGTAATCTGCAAGTCAAGGCAAGTTCCCATTAAGTTATTATTGATTGAAAAACTTGTTTTCTATCACTACCTATCACATTTTCTCTTAATCAATACGCCAGCTTTGCATCTTAGTTGCATTAAAAGCATTATTGCAACACACTGACATGTCAGTTTTACTGTTTATGGTTTTTTTTTGTGCAGATTCAAAGAAAAGTGCATAAAACAGATGCATGAGGACTCAGCGATGGTGTCCAAGCCTCCCTGCAGAGAGCCTCTCTAATTGGCTTCGCTCTCTCCAAGACAAATCAAAACGGTCGATAATTGGACCAGCGGGGTGTGGGCGGGAGGTCACGGCAGACATCGCTTCGCTTCACGGGATTGTTCTTTAATTCACTTTTTCATACTTGTAGTCTGTCTGTCTGTCTCTGTGGTGTCCTCCTCTGTTTAACCGGCCTCCTCTGTGTTGAAGCTGCAATAATAACGTGCTGCATGTAAGGCTATAGTCTGAGCACATGTAGTCATTTGTAGATATTAAAGTGTCCTGTGTCTCTGACGCATACAAATCTGAAAAGACGCAGTAACTATCTATGCCTTTCCCTGATTATGCTAGATTGTGATTGGCGGCTGGAACCAGTGAGGAAAGGGGAAGGATCAGCCGAAGACGGTGTAATAGCCAAAGTTGTGGTATTACTTCGATGCCAAATAGTGCCACAAAGTGCCTCCCTTCCGCCACTCCCTTCTTGACATTGAGCCACAGAAACTGAACACTTGACTTGACCTTTCAGGAGATGGCGCTAACGCTTCAATAAAGTAGTACGAGATTAAACATTATGGCGTTTTGTATGTATACAGCTACACGGCACAATTCCAAGTTAGCTCATGTCTGTACGACCGTCCTTGTGGAAAGTATACCCGAGGCTTTAGTAAGTATGGAAATCAAACAGGTTTAACACTACAACTTGTCAAAAAAAACACACCGACCCACTCAAAAGAGTGCCGGGGACTCGCTAAATTGAAGACCTATCAACATCCCTGAAGTGTACCAGCAAAAACATTAAACTACATCCAGTATGTAAAATCCAACATTGTAAAAGGAGGAGAGACAGACAGACCTTTGACAGAGGAAATGACAGACTTGAGCACAGGAGCTCATGCTGATGGATAGCTGTGAGTTACGGTGAACTATTGAGGCTGTGATTAAACAAATATGTAGATATTTGTCATAAAATCATCAAGACATTTCACACAAATAAGCAAAAAAAGGAAAAGAAGAATATTACAAAAAGCTACCCAGCCACATTTTAACAGCACAACAAACATTTAGGAATGTGTTGAGCGCCGGTACTCCACTGGTACCAGTAAAGTCGTCTTTAGGCAACACAGCTCTAATAAAAATACAGAGGAGCTGGCTTTACTCTGAACACACGGTGCTGCTGCAGCGGTGCAGTAACTTTTTTGCTTTGGCAACAACATTCAGAGCCGTAATCCATCTCAACACCTCGGGCAGCGTTAAATTCAATCCCTATAACTTGCACCTGCTACTTATTTTAGTGGATATCACTTTCCGTTAATCATAAATGGAGTTACATGTCTGTGGTGAATGCTTTTCAGAGAGCAGGACGGCATCTCTCACTAGTCCTAATCAACAGCTGTATGATGGGAAGACAATGCACGACTTCATAAAACTAAGAGACGTCGCTCTCAGAGGTGAAGGGCAGAGTCCAGACAGGCCACACTAATTAATTGCTCTCGTGAGACTTCACGCTGGCTTTCTGCAATTACCTTCACCTACGGTATGTGTGGGTGCTATATGATCCGGTGTGTGGACAATAAGATTAGCTGCAGACCAGGCCGAGTCACATCTGCTCTCCGCATCCAGATTTATGGTTTATAAATTAAGGCTTTCCATGCTAAGCCTCTAAAGACACACTGGGGAGAGCTTCAGGGTCTATTTCCCTCAGTAGAATAAAGTCAGCTTTATCAACTGGTTTCTTATTACAGTTGACTCAGGCTTTGGGTAAGCATAAAAAATTATATTTAGAAAACTAGAATAAATGAAAAACTGAGCTGAAATAATTGAAAACAGTTCCCTGCAAAGTCTGCTTGAATAAAAAAAAACCCCAATACATATATATATGTTTTCACCTCTGGAGGAGTTTTAATATGCATGACGTGGCGTTTCACATATGTGATTTATAAGGAAATGTATTTCCTCTTAACAACGTTTGCACACCATGAATCAACATAGGCCCCCGCTAACACCTATTTGACAACCAAATCCCCGTATTCATTACCCTCCCGGAGCCTAATGGTAATGAGAAATAGTTTCAGACCTTCCTCCAACTTATTCAATTCTTGGTGTAAATACACCGTAGGCCAGGGAGCGCGGCGCGAGCAAGCCTAGCATAACTGGCAGCCTGAGCACATAATCCCGACTACAACATGGCACAAAGCAGAGAGGAGGAGAGGAGGGGAGTCGAGGGGAGTCGAGGGGAGGAAAGGGATAAAAAGTAAAGGAGAGACAGCAGCAGAGGTGAGAGGAGGAAAAGGAGGCAGGAGCAAACTATAATTCAGAGGTGACAGGAAGTAAAAGACAAAATGGGAAACAAGTTTTAGGACGTACAATTAACAGAGTCATCGACAAACAAGAAAAGTAGATTGCTTTTAAACTAGATGGAGATGTAAAATTTGCATTGCGGCCACTTCAAATTAAACTTCAAATATAACTCCACACGTCTCAACAAACCAAAACAGAGCTGCTGCAAGAAAATGAAACACTGAAATATAAAAAAAACTGCAGTGTGAGTGTGTTTTATATGTTGATTCTGAATTGCAATAATGTTTCCAGTTTTGTCAGCTCGCAGGCTTGTATTCCTGGAATAGTTGGACAATGCTCTCATATCACAGCTTTCAATAAACTTTTCTCAAAGTTTTCTTATGAATGACTCATCTAGGGCTGTCGTGGTGAAGGAACTTCCCCTGCGGTGACAATAATTGGCTCAACAGCGCGATGAGCGATATTATTGCCTTTTTTTTATTCTTTCTTGATTGTTAGGATATTATTTTATATATTATTGTTTTTTAAACGACAAAGCTGATTTTAAAACTGATGAAATACTTGTTTATTGTTAAATGCAGAACACAGAAGGGCAATGAGGCGCAGCGTTTGTTTTTTTAGCTGAGACACTTTGTTGGTTGCGTCTGGTTGCTATGATTCGGAATATCCAAAGAAGTAAAAATGCTGGCACGAGGTAGAGTACTCGCTCAGGATGAAAGGAAGGATGAAACAAGTCGGGAGAGAAGACGGACCTGCCGGTCTGTGTGTATTCATTTCTCCTACATTATTGTTGTTGTTCAGCACTTGTACATGTAGGATGTGATGGTTGGTCTTTGTGGTTTACAAAGACCACTCAGATACCTTTTTTCAACTCTCTGTTCAGCACAAAATAGACTCTCAGCGCATCATCATGCTGCTAATGCGGCTTGTCAATAGCGCCGTATTACAATATTGCAGTTATTGCGACAGCCCCTAGACTCATCACTCATCATAACATACAAAAACTTTCACAAAAACTGCCACATGAGCAGATTCTAACCCCGCTCAGCAAGCATGTGACGTCAGGAAGACGTTCAGATCATGTCTGTATAACGTACGTCTGGTGGACGTGCAAGTTGGGTTCAATATGTGAACGTCTGGGTAAGGGCCTTTTTGGACATCTGTGGACGTACAAAACGGGTTCAATGTCTAGACGTCTGACTAAAACCCCTTTTGGATGTCTGAGTCTGCAACTCAGGTTGACATCAATAGTTGTATGTTATAAAGACGTTTAAGCTTCCTCTCTCGCTCCCCTTTCTAAACCGTCCACTGTCCGATCAATAAAGGCTGGAAAATACCCAAAAATAATCTTAAAAAAAAAAAGAAGAGGACGTTTAAAAAAAGACGTCGCAAAAGCTTTCATTCTGGCTCCTCAGTGGACGTCTTTTGGACGTGTCTTTGCTCAGTGGGTGTAGATGCCATTTACAACAAACACAACTTCCAAAGATGCAGAAGGCAAACTTTCAATATGTTTATATTAAAAATCACAAATTTGCAAGATTATAAAGACATAAATGCACGACAAAAAACTTTGGATATTCCATAGGATTATCTGAAATTTTAAACTTTAATCGCAGAGAATATCTGAGTTTTTTTTCTCATAAATTTTTGACTTTAATCTTGAGTTTTTTTTCTGAATATTACCTCCTTCTCCTGGCTCCGTAATTATTATTCTTTTTACCTACAATGGCCCTAAATCGCCTTCGTAATGGTGAAAATGAATAGAGATATAAATGAAATTGATTGCAGTTAAAGATCTCTTCATCATACTATAATCTATCCACACACTCAAATATCAACACAGACTCCCTAGAATATGTGAATTTAATGCCTCTTACTCCCTTAATTTGCAATATTAGGCAGCAGGCAGCTTCAATTGCTTTAAATTTGAGTCATTAAACTATTTAATACAATAATGTCAGAGCTGGCCGAGGAGCATATAGGCCACATTTATATCCCACTTTGTTCTTTTAACTTTCAAATCCACTTGTTCTACCATTTCACCTTAATCTGAAACGTTTAAGGGGCTCTAAAGTTATAACATTAAAGAGTTCTGCTCCCTCGTGAGAGTGAAGCCAAATTGCAAAAATGACCTCAGACTGCATTGGGATCAAATTTGCTCTTGTCCAACAAATGAACTGGTGCGTTAATATATACTTTCACATTCATTTACTCACTGCAGGAGCACTTCCCACTCCTCTTATCTCCATAACTCCACTACAACCCCGAGGACAAGAGTACTTCACACGCTGAGGACCGCTGATACATTTCAAACTAAAGTGGTTAAACTTCTAGAAAAAAAAATAAAAAAGCATAGTTTTATCAGCAGAGGCATCGCGGAGTGACTTCGCTGTTTAATTCATCGGTATAAGTGTGCACACAGGCGGCTAATTCTGTCTGAAAGTGCATCAGCCAAACAGCCGCGGATGAATTAACTTATCATATCGTGGCCTGGTTATTCCGGGGTGTAAATCTCTAGTCAGGAAAACAAGTCAAACATCTTAAGATGGAGTGTGGTTGAGTGTAGGAATACATTACTTTGAGTTCCCACTTGTAAACGAAATTGGTTTCCTCGCCAGTCGTAAGCGCATTTGCACTGAGTACATTTCAACCTTCACTTCCCCAAGTTAAGATGCAGGAGCACCAGCGCTTTGCATGTAAATCTCTCAAGTTTAAGCACACAGCCTACGCTCGCTGGCTCGCTCTGTCTGTCTCTTTCTCGCTGTAACACACACACACACACACACACACACACACACTCCCTCTCTTTCTATACACCCCCCAACACACACACACACACACAAAAGCTGCAAATCCAACTCTGACTTTAACTCTCTAAAACTCTAAAACTTGTATTTCACGTGAAATACACTGTAGGGCAATTCCAAGACGAGTCACTGGCAGAGACGCAAAGTCAAGTATATACACACACACACACACACACACACACACACACACACACACACATACACACACTCATTAACACAGCTGTAAGCTTAAGTCTCTGGCATGTACACACACACACACACCTACACACACAAATCCGTATTCTGCCGTCATCTGAATACGTAAACAAGCCAGTATCTTTGTTTTTCCTGTCTGTCATGTAAAACCAGGTAGAGGGGCGCTTACTGACTTTTCCAGGTATATTAAATTAGTGACTCAAACTACAGGAAGCCCTTCACATTGGGGGTTAATCAAAAAATGATGACAAAAACACATATCTTGTCAAAGTTTCCCGTCTCTAAACTGTTAAAAATGAACCCTCTGAAGCCACGTAGACAAAGAAAACGACTGGACATAGTTTTAGAATTTGGCCAATTCTGAGCTTATTCTTTCAGTCAGTATAAAGTGTTATACATCATATGATTCAGGGTAACCTACACTTTCTTTCTGGTGCTGTGGAAAGTCACTTTCATGCATTACCTTTGTGTGAGCATATCATATTTGACATTAGAAAAAAAAAATAGAATTACCACCTCTCGGTATGTATGCCTCTGTCAACCAGTCAAGTTAAAGTTCATCACCACATCATTTTATCCTGTCAGACATTTGTGTAAAATTGTCATAATTAGCAGATACATTCTTGAGTTATGGCCAAAAATGTAAAAAATCTGATCAGTTCATCCAAGTGGGTGTTTGTGGCAAATATGAAGAAATTCACTCGAGGCGTTCCTGAGATATCGCTCTCACGAGAATGGGACTAACGTAAGGTTGTGGTGACCTTTGACCACCAAAATCGTATCAGTTCATCCTTGATTTGAAGTGGATGTTTTTACCAAATTTGATGAAATTCCCTCCAGTCGTTCCTGAGATTTTGCAAAAAACATAATATTTCTGGCCACAGCTGTCATCGGCGCGGAGGCATAAAAAACGCTCAGTGAAAGAAACGTGTTTTGTTGAGTAACTCCATAGTCAACAAAATATTTTTTTGTATTTTTCAATGTGAAAAGATGTATTTAAGTGTTTTGGAGCTCTCTGTGAAGTTTGGTGCAAATACACCTTTTCCTCATTGAGTTACAGCCATTTATTGGATACCGTCCAATTGGGCCAGGGGCATAAAATGAAGGGGGTCAATAGCTCATTCGGCCCCCTTGCTCGGACCACACTCATCTTCAAACTTGACCTTCATTTTGATCTCAACTACAAACCTGTAAAGTTTTGTGATTGCTTACACTGTTGAGACGCTATTGCGATCACAAAATCTGTGCACAGAATATATAAACACCTGGCAAAGTACTCAAAGCTGCCTCTGCACTAGTTCCCGCCACAGTAAGTGTCTCGATGACCACATTTTACCACGCTGACTCACACAGACTCACAAGCTTAGGATCTCATGTTTCAGACACAAGTTAAAGTGTGTCTCTATCATAAACAGTTCCAAAGTTATTTAATGTTTTGTAGAAACGTAATATTTCATCCAAAACCTCATTAAGAAAATGGGGATGTTAAATGAGAACTAAAGCAAAGAAAGAAAGTTAAGTCCTTTCCCACACGTATCTCTGACCACTGAAGGAAATGTGTGCTCCAATGTGGCGTTTGTTGATGTGATGTGGTTCTGTTAAAATCTCACTGTTGAAGCCTCAACATGCCACAAATTACAAACTTGGCCAATGAAAATCAACTACTGGTTTCAAAATACCCCCGAGGCTCAACAGACTCAGATCTGACACCATAAAAACCTGGATTTGATTTGCACTACAGGACCACACAGACTACATAAAGCCAAATAAAGCACACTCCGTTATGACATTCACATGTCAATATACAGCCGGAGTTCCAAACCAAACCAGAAAATGACTCTAAACACCATATGCAGTATCATTTCAAGTGTCCTGCAGCTGAACGACCACATTGTGGGACCAAATGTCCAATATTTACATCATTACTCCTCCATTTTCCCCCCCGCTCACGGAGCTCAATCTGCCAAACAGCAATCTGGCACGAGAGTCCTGCTGCCGTCATGTGTTTCTCGATAAGTAAAAACACTTGACTGGTAATTTTACGGTTATATCGTTTCTGTTTTTGAAACTCAGAACAGCTCTTAAGTCCTGGAACCTTCTGTTGTTTTCTGAAGCAAAGCTGCACCAAAAAGCCCACCGTGTGTTTGTTGCTGATATACAAACTTCACTGTTTCTGTTCCGGCTGACATGAAGGCCGGAAGTTAGTGATGAAATTTGCATTCAACCGCTGCTACTGCTCTTAAAAACACATCCATATTCCAACCCCCTTTCCAAAGTAAGTAGCAGAGTTTGACACACAAACACATTTAGTTGGGGGTCTTGAGACATCTTAAGAAAGACAAAAACATTCAAGAGTTATGTTTTTAGTGACAGGTAGTCCTTTCATATTTAATTATTAGGCTTGTGCACTGACAACATTTGGTCTGAGCTTAGTAAAAAATATTAGTAACAAAATGAAGAAGTTAAAAATGCTGTGTTGTTCCAACGGTCAGCACTAGAAAAATATGATTTAAAGGACTTTTTTTTTCCAAATGGAAACTCAGCCATTAGCAAAAAGCAGTGACGTAGGTTACCACAGTAACCTAATCAATGACGTTATGGATAATGTGAATGCTAGCACTAGCTGAGTCAATGTTACTAATGCTAACTTTGGAAATAACTGAAAGGGATGGTTCAGAGGGGATGTACTGAATGTATACTCCTGTCTTCTGAGAGGTGAAATAACTGGTTTTGTGAATGTAGTCTGGTGGCTTTAAAGAGAGCGATATAACGGCTTTAAAAAAAAAATCTATATCAGTTTAAGTGTACGCTATATTTAGAATATTTTCACTGCTTTACCTCGCCATCAGACTGCCCTTTCTGACGGGGAACTGAAGCCGTTATATCGCTGTCTTCAAAGCCACCAGACTCTACTTACAATAACAGTAATTTTCCCTCTCAGAACAGGGCAGTTGCTGGTCTACCGCTGCATCGATCGGTTAGTTAGTTTGTGTTATTGTGTGACTTTCTGATCTGAACTAACGTGGCGTCCACAGCAGCACGTTGCTTAGCTTCCTGCTGGTACTACTGTCTGCTTCTCCAAACTGGGAGCACGCCGACCGCCATCTAAGTTAATACACTGACTATAAGGATGTATATATATATATATATATACTGTACATGTAGCAGCGTCATCATGCAGAAACCTACGTCAGGTCACCGTGTGGGAAAAAGGTTTTAGAAGGACTTCAAGGGAAATTAGCTTTTTGACGCTAAGCCATACTTTGACCAAAATGTGGATGTTGGGATTTGAATCAGGAACGCCACTGGGAAGATAAAGAATGATGTAAAAACCTTTAAATAAATCCCCAAATAATGGACCCGCCCTTTAATTTCACTATTGAATAACTTTACTCGGACCTGCCCTCAAAGACTTGACATGAACGTCTCTCAAAATGACCTCAGACATCTCCCAATTCCATTCTACAGGCTAAATTCAAACAGGTTTGAGTAGTGTGCTGGAAAAGTGACCAAATTAAACCTCATTATAGACACTATGTGCTTGGTTGATGGACATCGTTGTCCTACAATGCAAAGACAGAGAGGAACTGTTCATGGCTGCAACAAACTGTGTATTATGGTGAGACAGCTGCAAGTGAACTTCCAAAACAGTGTACAGCATACAGTATATATACACTGTGGACTAGAGAGGTCTATAATTGGGACATCTGAGCTGAAATCTTTGTTTTGTACGATCAATTTCCTCATTTTTTAAAACAGGCTAGCGAGTAATATTAATAACACTCACACATAAAGAAAGAAGGTCTGTTGATGGATGGTCCGAGCCTTAAATTAGGAAGACATTGTCTCATTAAAACAATTACAGTGTGGAAGCAAAAGTCAAAGATCTCTGTTTGGGTGCTCTACCATTAGGAATGGGTCGCTTTAATTGTCTCCCTGAAGAGTAAAGGTTTTGTTTGTTGTTGTGTAATTTGAGTGAAATTGAAAACAAAGTCTATTTTCATGTTTAGTCACACAATATTATGATTTAAAGGCTACGTGTTTCAGTGAAATGACTCTCATCTCTGCTGACGTCTTAAGTTAACGTGGTATTAACGTGATTACTTAAGAAAAATAGTTTTAATGGCACTAAATTCTTTAACGCACTAACGCAACTTGCGATTTTTAATTAATCTCTTTAAAAGCCGACAGGCTGCCGACAGGCCGTCGTCAGGTCCAGCCGCTATTCGATCTTTGTAGTGGGCTCAGTTTCAGAGTGAAGATACTGGTAACATAGAAACCTAAGAATCCATCGGTACCAACCATGTCATACTAGCTCGTTGCTAAGGAGGTTAAACAACGCTCCGAAGTTACGCAAAATTTTGGAAAGGAAAAACTGGTATGGCCATTTTCAAAGGGGTCCCTTGACCTCTGACCTCCAGTTGCCTGTTGGAGCATATTGTTCTATGCTAAATGCAGTACCTGTGAGGGTTTCTGGACAATATCTGTCATTGTTTTGTGTTGTTAATTGATTTCCAATAATAAATATATTAATACATTTGCATAAAGCAGCATATTTACCCACTCCCATGTTGATAAGAGGATTAAATACTTGACAGATTTCCCTTTAAAGTACATTTTGAATAGATAAAATGTGTGATTAATTTGTGATTAATCAAGATTAAATATGGACAATCGTGCGATTAAATATTTGAATTAATTGACAGCCCTAGTTTTTTTACTAGAGGCCAGACACATAATGAGCGCCATCTTTTCATGTAAAATATCCGGTGTAATCGGTAACACCGGTGTTGTCACGAGTTTATTAACCGGTGGGAAAATGTCCTCCCCATCACATCCCTACTTCCAGCCAAAAGTTCTCACTTCTTTGCCAAGTCCTCCAGCTCGTCCTGAGGAGTGCAATACGCCGAGTCAAAACAGCTCTGCGGTGCCACGTCAAACTGCCCGCCGGGGTCTGAGCTACCGCTGGCTTTCCACTATCGCTGCATACTGGGAGCAGTGGGAAGGAAGTGCCCCTGCTCATTTTTCAGTCCACAGAATGGAGCCGAGGCAGCACTTTGCTGGGAGTACGAGTGAGTGTGTGTGTGTCAACATCGGTGATTTAAACGGATATGCTCCACAGGCACGACAGCAGAGTATTGTGAATCACACATCAGGACACCTGGCTCTCTGCAGCACGCACAACCCGGCCGACTGCATGCTCACACACACATAAACACCTGCACAAACACACACACACGCCCATGATGCACATTAGTGCTTTTGGCCATGCAGCCCTCTCGCTAGTCCAACTGCACATTACGTCCCTTTCACCTCTCCCTCCCTCTGGCTGGATGGTGATAAGTCCCCTGCTCTCAGTCAATGCGAAGCTGTGAATAATGGATGAAGTACCACAGCAGCACAGCGCTCACATGATGGACACAAAGAGAGACATGGCAGGGACAGCAGGCATCTGTCTCTGCCTCTTTCCTTCCCATCACTGTCTCTGTTTGGCTCTTTCTTTATCTCCATCTCTATCATAACAAACCAGCAGGGTCGTCTTTTTTATTGCGAAAAACTAATTCCACTCAGCGAGTCGTCCTGTCCGACAGCCTCAAGTGATCTGACCCCGGGTCAGCCGGCTTCACTGTTTACTGTCTTCTTTGACCTTAAAACCACTCACACCACGTCCGTCTCAATCTATGAATAATAGCAGCACCAACGCACACATCGCTCTCCATCCCCTTAAGGTGGCATGGTCATGCCAGCTCCGATTCCCATAATACTCCTTCTGTGTGTTATTTCCAGCTCTCCTGGAACGCTCCCTCTCGTTCATTATCGCTTCTTTTAGCACGCACGTGCATGTGCGTCGGGGTGAATTTGAATGCAAACGGACGAACCGTCAGTGTGATCTTTTAGCGAGGTGTTTGTGGCTCGGCTCCAGTAACCTGTGGGGGTTAGCGGTGGGTATCTCGCTCCCGCCTGGTTAGTCGGCTGCCACGGTTTCCTACGGGGTCCTCGCCACGCTCAGTGACTTGTGCCACTCTGCTTCAACAAATAAAGCAGGAGGAAGAGATGAAGAGCGAGCGGAGCGGAGGAGCTGAAGTGTCTTTGAGTAAATAAACGTTATAATGTCATGTTATTGACCCTGCCGGTGTTTTTTTCTAAATTTGCCCAAAGACGTTTCTGGGTTTGTTGGTTTTCTGAACCTCTTTAAATATGAATTCTTCCAACAGTTCGTTAGTCTTATTGATCTTCAGCTCGGCTTCCTTGGCTTTAATCAAAATGGGCAGACGCTCAGGTACAAATAAAGATCGAAATGCAATTTGTGATTTTGTTGTAAATAAAATAGGGCTGTCAACCGATTCAAATATTTAATTGTGATTAATAACATGATTGTCTATAGTTAATCGCAAATTAATCGCCTTAAAGGGAGATTTGTCAAGTATTTAATCCTCTTATTAACATGGGAGTGAACAAATATGCTACTTCATGCAAATGTATGTATATATGTATTATTGTAAATCAATTAACAACACAAAACAATGACAGATATTGTCCAGAAACCCTCACAGGTACTGCATTTAGCATAAAATAATATGCTCCAATCATAACATGGCAAACTGCAGCCCAACAGGCAACAACAGCTGTCAGTGTGTCAGTGTGCTGACTTGACTATGACTTGCTCCAAACTGCATGTGATGATCATAAAGTGGGCATGTCTGTAAAGGGGAGACTCGTGGGTACCCAGAGAACCCATTTACATTCACTGATCTGGAGGTCAGAGATCAAGGGACCCCTTTGAAAATGGTTTCTATAAGAGTATTCAGCGTGTCATGAAAATGCATTTCAGGCTTTTCGCGTGTCAGTTAATGTCACGTTGTTACCGTGAAACGGTCGCGGTTGTGTTTAGGTAACAAAACCATCATGATTTGGCTTAAATAAGTACAGAAACTAAGTAAAACCTGTACGTAAACAAAGTAACTCAACACTTTGGGACATGAAGAGCGGTCTCCTGGTTGAAAGTCCTGTGTTTGTTGGACCCATCCACCTCTCCTCCCTCCCACCATCAGCAGTCTCTCTCTCTTTTTATTCTACGTCACCAGCTCTGAGCGGAGCACATTCACACGGATGTGTTGTTGACATTGCAGTCAATACAGACTACATGGCGTACACATGACATGCCAGAAGCAGCAAAGGCGTTGTTGTTGCACGCTAAATTACTGTCATTCATACACTACTTGGTGAGACCGGGCTGGAAGTATATCATAGTATATGATGATAGCTTGTCACAGATAGAAGGCAGTGATAACACTCTGAATAAAACATAGTTTGCATCACCATCACGATACAAAAGTACACATCATTATATGGATTTCAACCAGCAGTCAGATGTGCACTTATAGCACCTCGTCAGTGGAAACATGATATGTCTCTCTCATGAATTATGTACTAACTACATCAACATAGTCAGATGCTTTGTGTGCTTTATGACCCGTGACTAGTGACCAGGAAGATGAATATTCTGGTGTGACTGTCAGCGTCTGAATGATGCTCACTGACCTTTACGTTACAGCAGCTGTTTAACAAACTGTATGCGATGTTATTTCATCGTCTTCGCCGCCACATCTCTCCCCTCGTTCCCCTTCCTGTGTGTCCTGCTTATTTTATGCAGATTACTTTATATTTGAGGTGCAATAGGTTTCCTCTAAGAATGCAATTTTTAAAACATTTAACACTGCAACAGAGCTAAATAATAGATTTACCTTAAAGCCCTGTTTCTAATTAATCATCAGTATTTTATATTAAGGCTGTGAGAATTGTGCAAAGTTCATAAGAATGGAAAAGAGAGGATAAACGCTCTGGGCGTGGCCCCCGCGTAAGCTCCTCTGACTAAGAAATGCTGATTTATAATAAGCTCTCTCTTTCAGACAGTCCTGACTCATTTGGTTTCGGGAGGAGATTTCGGTCTTCCTCATTTAATAACGCTTCATCCAAAAGACAGCGGGCCGGTGGCCAAATCTCCTGAGCTGACGAGGCTACGAGATGATGACAGCGTGTTCTGGGTGGTAGAGAGAATAGAGAGGAGCCACGGCAATCAAGGCCTCTACACACCGGGGGCGGCTCTTTGTGTGATTAATTCGTTGTTTTTATCATGATCACTTTCACACAGAACAGGAATATTACCTGGCGTAATTTCTTTCGGAACAGGGTTGATTTTTCTGAGCTTTCGCACCGCGAATAAAGCCATGAACCATTCCCGTTGTGCAGAACGGGTTGAATTCATGGATGTATAAAGAGAACCAAGTAGATCTCATGGGAAGGCGTATAAATAACACGACATTACACGGACATTCTGCGTTTCATGGGGACACATTTTAGGCTTTTCTGGTGTCATTTTTAGGCTATGCGACAAAACTACGATAACAGCTGCAGTTAGGTTTAGGCAACAATACCACTTAATAAGGTTTAGGAAAAACATCAAGATTAGGCTTAGATTACGTAAATTAAGTAAAATGTGTACAGAAAACACGTCACAAACGTAACTCATATAACTTACAAAACAAAACAGCGGCATCCTGGTCTAAACTCCTGTTTGTTGGACCCAACCACCTCCCCTTCCTCCCATCATCAGCAGTTTTTCTACCCTTTTATTTTATGTCTTTACATCGCAGTCAGTACAGACTACATGGCCCGAAAATGACAAAGTAAGAAGGACACTCAAATTACATGCTTTTTCCTTGCGCATTATCGTGTCATTAAGATGCCTTTTCGTGCAACTGGGCTGCTTAAAATCTATAACAATTAGGGCTGTCAATCAATTAACATATTTAATCGTGATTAATCAGGGTGGGCAAATATGCCACTTTATGCAAATGTATGTATTTATTATTGGGAATCAAATTAACAACACAAAACAATGACAGATATTGTCCAGAAACCCTCACAGGTACTGGCAACAACAGCTGTCAGTGTGTCAGTGTGCTGACTTGACTATGACTTGCTCCAAACTGCATGTGATTATCATAAAGTGGGCATGTCTGTAAAGGGGAGACTCGTGGGTACCCATAGAACCCATTTACATTCACTGATCTGGAGGTCAGAGGTCAAGGGACCTCTTTGAAAATGGCCATGACAGTTTTTCCTCGCCAAAATTTAGCGTAACTTTGGAGCGTTATTTAACCTCCTTAACAACGAGCTAGTATAGCATGGTTGGTACCAATGGATTTATTAGGTTTTTTAGTTCATATGATGCCAGTATCTTCACTCTAGCTTTAAAACTGAGCCCATGACAACCTAAAAATTTAAGTTTACACGTTATTATCGTGTTAGCTTTGACATCCTGATAAAAACCCCTTTCAAACATGGATGGTTGAGACGAGGGAACCGGATGTACTAAAATGCTGACTCATTTCTGGGTTTTAGGACTCGTTCCTGCACCTCTATTATGCCTTTGAATTGTGTATATATATATATATATATATATATATAAATATATATAAATGAATTATCTGTCAAATAAAAACTAAATAACTAGCCGTCAGATAAATGTAGATGAGTAAAACGTACAATATTCATATCTGAAATGTAGCAGAAGTTTCCAAAAATGGACAAATTATACTCAAGTAGAGTCAAAATTGTGCCTAATACTAAGTAAATGTACTTCCCACGTCTGACACTGTGAAAAAGCAGCAGTTGTGTACACACTATAAGATAACTTTCACGTATCAGAATCATTAAAAGCAGAGACTTCATGCTGTACACTGATTCTTTGTGACTCCTGTGAAAATACCTTTCTATCCTTTTCCACTTTCATTCTGGCTGTTGTCTCAAACTGTCAGCTGCAGAGGAAGTGCAGATCTCAGCCTCTTCTTATGTTGTGCTTTCTCACAAAAGAAACCATTTCACATCCTTTCACTGAGAAGTTGAACTTCTTGGCTTAAGGAAGCATTTCAACTTGCCTTAAAAAACAAAAAGAAAAAAAAAAGCCCAGGGTGAAGCCGCTCTCCAACAGGCCTGCTTTTAATCTGACATGGAGCTGTTCTCCACATGACAGACTCTGGGAACGCAAGGCCTTTAAAAGAGAAGAAAAAGGATTTCCTTGTACAGTATAAAAACATTTTTAATCACTCTAAGGGTTTCACCATTTAATAGGGCTGTCAATTGAATAGAATATTTAATCGTGATTAATTGCAAAATAATTGCACATATTTTTATCTGTTCAAAATGAACCTTAAAGGGAGATTTGTCAAGTATTTAATACTCTTATCAGCATGTGAGTGGGCAAATATGCTGCTTTTAGCAAACGTATGTATATTTATTATTGGAAATCAATTAACAACACAAAACAATGACAAACATTGTTGTTTGTGATGTCATAATACCAATGTAGGCACTGACGGACCATTTCTATTGCAGAGTTCAAAGGGTTAAAGACAGTCCAGCTTCCTCTTCTATCGTAATCTGTGATGTTTTATGGAAGAGCAATTGGTCAGTTAAAATTTAGTACACTGATGCTTTATTTGTCTTTGTGGAGATGCTCCACTAAAAAGTCCAGATTTTGATAATGTGCCAGTTGTTTATAGGAGATCAGTTCACAGTTTGGCAGGCTGGCCGGAGCAGCTTTATTTGTTTAAGTCATTTGAGAGAGTTAGAAAACTATAACTACCATAAAAAGAACGAGGTGAAGTTTGATGTCTATTTAGTTTCTGTTTCACCGTTAACTTGAAGCAAGTGCTTCTCATGAAAGTGTTTAAAATGCAATTCATGAAGTCCATTTATTTATTCTTCTTCAAATCCTCACTGGGGCGCCATAAACGACAATTACTACCTGGGACGACGAATCTTTTTAAATGACAATTTTGGAGAAACAGTATTTACAGTTAAGCCCTCGGCAGCATCCGTATTCCTGTCTGAGAACAGAGGGATGGAAGTTTTTAATTAATCTGAACGCCAGCATCCCTCAGGATACACACACACACACACACACGCACAGATACTCACTCATTCTCTTCTACACACACACAGACAGACAGACACACCCACGCCGGCACAAACCACCACAATGCGACTGTAGCAGGAACATTTAGGCATGACAGGCGGAGCCACACATCAACCTTTGCAGAAACGCTTCTCTGAGGCACTTTGTCAAACTAAAAGTGTCTGAAGAGGAGGACGGAGCTTCAGAGCCCGTCGCAGAGCACTACTACACAGTGACGGACCGTACCTTTACATCATCCTAAACACCAGCTGCTCTTCTCAAGCACCAGTAACTTGATAAAAACCAAGTGTCAGCATACCGGGCTAAACAGTTGATTTTGATTATGATCCCGGCTCAGAGGATGTTTTTTAAGGTTGCAAACTGAAACAGATACAGAACGAGAAAGAGACAGAAAGTTTGCAGAAAGAAAAAAATATTTGTTTTTATCTAAACAAATTATAATAATAAATACAATTAATTATTATAGCCGTAAGCATCGATTCTGGGGTTCAAGCCAACACAGACCCAGAGATCGTGTTAACCCAATACTTTCCGTTATTGACTGAATTTTTTAAACAATAACAGAAAGTGTTGAGTTAAATTGTTTTATTTTTTCCATGTCTGTGATATATTCTACAGATATCTAGACATTGAAACTGATGTTGCTGGTTTGATGTCAATAAACAGTTAAAAGATCATTTTCACTGACTATCTTTGCTGTGAACCGCGCACGGCACGCGGTACAAATAGGTGACACCTCGAATCTCTAGAAGAGACGCAACTGACACGCAGCTGTGCTGCACCTGAGCCGCACTGCTCACGCGTCCTGTGTTGCTCGGGCGTTACCGTGTTGGAGTAATGACTTTTCCAAATTCACAATTTTTACCGTTAATTACAGTGGCCCCATCAGGCCAATTAGGGTCGTATTTGTTGAGCAACATTTGCGCACAACTTCCAATCAGTCACCACATGTCTACGATGTACCAACTCGGGAATTCGCACAAACATTTCTGAAGAAAATTAAGAATAAATCAGCACAAAAACAGGCGCTTCAACCCCTAAATATGAAAAGAAAATGTCAGATAAAATGTGAATCAGTGTTTGTTTCCATCAGCTACTTCACTGTGTGAATATACTGGACATGTCTTAACGAGATTACACTCTTGCTATTTTATTTACATTCTTTTTTAATGTAAGGGATACCTGCCCAACTCAATGAAGCAGTGTTGTAGCATCCTAGAGCACCAGGTGATCTGATGCTGCTGCTTGTTTAATTCTGTATTTATTCCAGTCTTTCTGCACAGTGGGAGCCGGTAACAGTAAACCACAGCAACACACCGGGTGCTTTGCCTCCAGTAGGTGAAGCAGAATCAGGTATCACATCGTTGTTTATTTAAATATCCTATTAGCCTTCATCGTATATTCTCTTAACCTTCGGACACAAACTTTTAAACCTGCTGTACTTTTCACTCTTTTTTTTTTAAATAATGTCTGATATTTCCACACAACACTACACGTGTTTAATGCATAAGTTGAAATAACTGCATTAAAGCAGGTGGATGGAAACGCTGGTAGTGAAATGAGAGAGAGAAAAGAGCAGCGAGACGGTGTGTGTTGCCCCTCAGCTTTTAGTCAGAACACACAGTTCAGCATGATTCAACCTCACCACCCTATTGATGTAATCCCCCCTTCAGCAAGACTCCCAGCACACAATCTGTGTGTTTGCCAGCGAGTGTGCATTCCTGTGTTTGCTCCTTTGCTCTGTTGTGCATGCAAAAACACGGTGCACGTCTCTGTGTGTGTGTGTGTATATTTGACAGTGAAAAATGCTCAGGTCTTTGCAGTCCAGCAGAATAATCTATTAGTATGCCAAATGCGTGGTGTGTGCACACTCAAGGCTCACATGTACACCAAAATTGAAAGAATGCGGTGAATTGCTAAATAATGACCAAATTCATTCACAAAGACAACTTTTCATCAGGCTGTGATGCAAAATGAAATATTTCCCCTCGCACCATCACAGCCCGCAATAAGCTGTTTTTGGCCATAAAACTAATGTAGCAGTCACAGACATCGACTGCCCTCTAAAATGGAAATTCATAAAGCAAAATGGCACAGTGGGAATATCAAAATATGACATATCCTCTGCTTCTTCAACCCCACCAACCCCCACCTACTCCCACCCCTCCTCTCTTCTCCAGGGTTTTCAACAGAGAGCACATCTGCTGTAGAAACTCTTCTGAAGGACATGTCAACCCTCCCTGACACAGCTGACTGGGCAGACAGACAGACGGACGGCCAGGCCAACGGTCCGACACCTCTCTCAGATGGTCTGAAGGGACCCCAAATCTATAACTGGCTTCATCTGATACCAAGGAGGCTAAAATCAGAGTCAACAGATCCAAGGAAAGCTCACATTACGAGTCTCATATGGAGCAGATGTCTTAAACTCTCCAGCAATCACACCTTCATTTCAAATGTTGCTATTAACTACAAGACCACCTGAATGTGATTCAGATGAGGTCTACTCCGTCTAAATCAACTACAGGAAACAACCCACAAAGGTGGTTTTCTGGGTTTAAACTAGGGGTGGGGAAAAAAAGATTCTGAAATTGATTTTTTAATGCCATTTTGTTGTTGTAGTCTGAGAAACGTGACGTCATATCTGTTCCGTATCCATCAACCGAAACAAACCGCAGCGAGTCAAAACTAGAAAGCAGAAAATATATATATTTTCACGCTTGGAAAGTCCTGCATAAACAAAATTAGCAAACCAGATGTGCACTTGTGCTCAAATTCAGTAGTTTCTATATGTGATATAAATTACTCTGAAAGCCAACAAACATACATTATGACAGAGTACTGATACGGTACGTTTGAGATGCCTCTGAAGCAACACGGACGAGAATCAGTTGTTTGTTTTGAAATCTGCAACCTCTTCAGATGGTAAATAAATCACCAACCAGCTGTTTGTGATATGTGTCCATATTTTGCTCCTACTAAAGAAAACCAGCTGCAGGTGTGCAGTCAAAGAACAAGTTCAGCTGCAGATGAAATCTGACATGCAATCTGTATTCGCTCAAGAAAACAATCATGCACGATCAAACACACACAGACACAGCTCTATTTCGTTACCCAGTATGGCCCAATTGGGATGAGCTCTCCTGTTTCTACTGGGATCCTGAAGGTCCGTGGAGGAGGGGCTCCCTCGGCCCAGAGCGGGCTCTCTGCCCTGGGCGCCCCCCCTGCCTGGAGCCGAAGTGGCGGAGCTGCTCCAAGGTTCCCCACCCTCTGCAAGAGATGCGCTTCATTCAGGACCACCAACCAACAGCCATCAGTGGGGTCAGCAGGGTTCACAAAGGTCACAGGGAGGTCAAGACTCCAAATGATAAAAAGGGGATACTCACAGGTCAAAAGGGGGAAAAGGTCAAACAAGAACCGGAAAGAGAGCATTCAGATCATTCAGCTGACGGGCAGAAGTCACATTCTGGGTGGTTTTCCAGGTAAGGTAAAAAGCACAAGGGGCACACGGGGGGCAAGGTGTGTGAGGAGGCCTGAGTTTCAAAAAAGGAAAAAGACCAGTTCAGTGTGCCAAGGAAGAGAAGAAGGAAAGAGGAGCCTGTAACATCGCTGAGGGAGTATAGTTCTTATCTGCAGCAGACACTGGAAGACGAAGCTCTTGTATTAAATATATAATGTATATAAGTGTCAATCAAGGAAATCACAGGATCTTTGCTCCACTACTGGCATCTTTCCACATCAGAGAAGCCCAGCTGCAACAAAAGAACAGTTTGGGTGGTGTTTACCTAGATTACCCATTGACAAACTGCACAATCGGTGGTGAGAGATCGCTGTTTAGCCCACTTATGTGTGAAGAGAGTGTACACACAACCAAATCGATTGAACAGTCACGCTAGCCTCACATGAAAACAAGCCCAGAATAGAAGCATCTGAAGCTGCCTGGCAAATTGGGGGCACGCAGTTATAGATTTTTAGTTAGGAGGATTTGTGGATGGTTGTGGATGAAACAAATGCAAATTTATGTATCAATGCCCTCATTTAACATCTCTGAGAGCAAAGACTGGCACGGAACAAGAGCTCAGCTGGATGCTGTTTGTGCATGTATGCGTGTGTGTTTTTTTGCGGTGCCAGCGGGTGCTCGCATTCTCGCACATGTGTGGGTGCGTGTACGCTCTTGGCTGCGGGTTGCGTGCGTGTAAAAGGTCGTGTTTGCTTTTCAGGGATGCTGCTGCGCTGTGATCAAAAGAAGAGGCACAAAGGGAGAAGGCAGAGAAAAAAGGGGTAAAGCTATTATTCTCCAAAGAGAGGCGTTTGTTAGTTAGAGATGCAGCTTTAATCAGACGCACTGGGGCTGCTGATAAACATGAACACGGGGGACGGAGCGGAAACTCCAATCGACCAGCAGGGACCTTCAAAGTGTGCTGAGCAGGAAAAGAAAATGTACTACTAAGGAAGCAAGAAAGTTCTGTAGAAAGAGCAATAGATTCCCTGAAAAGAGGTGCTTACAGTTTCCTGAAAACACATGAAGAAGGAAGCTGGCCAGACCGCGGAGAAGCTGATGACCACAAGCTTATGCAAATAACCTTTTCATGCATCAAGAGCCGACTAAACGTGTTAACCCTCTGAGACCCACAATAGACCCGCTTTTGTCTTTTTTTAGGGGGTACAGGGGTCTTTAGGGGGAGATAGCAGGTCAACAGTAGATGTCACATAGAAGTGGTGTACATCATCTGAAAGCTGGGAACCTGAAGATTAATTTAAGATGCAGCTGAGCACTATGTGTCAAGCTGTTCTAGTCATAAATCAGAAATAACCATTAACTAACCATTTCTCTATTATGCCTTATACGTTGTTGATTTGTTACACATATTTCGTGATCAATCTTAAAACATTTTTACCTCTGGAGAATTGATAAAAATAATCAATAAGTCCTACAGAATACCACATTAAACACCAAGACCTCGAGGAACACCATAGAAAAAGCCATGCTGTGATTTGGTTTCAAAAACTTTTGACATTTGGAGATTTCTACTAGAGCTGCATTTTTCGGCAATTTAATAGCGAGCACTTTTGTTGTGTAAACTGCTCAGAAAGCCCCTTATTGTCAATCTAGCTAGGAAAGCCATCCATCCTCTGAATGCTCTAGGTCTCTAGTTTGTGGCTGTAAAGTTTCACGAGGCTGTGATTATCCTAGAGGTCACCACAGGTCAATTTATACAGTGAGGTCAAGTTTAAAAAAATGGATCTAACTACAATGAAATGTCTCCTATGGGGACTAACATCATCACACATGAACACAGTTGGGCTCATTGGATCCACCAGAGTCTCAGCTTTACAGTGAGACACAATTTCTGTAATTCCAAAACTGTTTAGGGACCCCAGTATGCAGAAATATTCAACACATCATTTTTAGAATAGGAGACAATAACACATTTGTACTGCATGTGATTATCATAAAGTGGGCATGTCTGTAAAGTGGAGACTCGTGGGTACCCGTATAACCCATTTACATTCACATATCTGGAGGTCAGAGGTCAAGGCACCCCTTTGAAAATGGACATGGCAGTTTTTCCAAAAATTTAGCGCAAGTTTGGAGAGTTATTAAGCCTCCTTCACGATAAGCTAGTATGACATACCAATGGTTGGTACCAATGGATTCCTTAGGTTTTCTAGTTTCATATGATATCCATACCTTCACTCTATCTCTAAAACTGAACGTGCTACAGTAAAGTTGGTCGGGATCGCGGGTCTCAGAGGGTTAATGGCACACGTAATAACTACCACATCACTACATAACCAAGAAATGCAGCCTAGTTGCACAAGTAATCACAATAAACTAAGACCAAATGGAGCAAGTATATGAAACACAGTCCTGATAACACATTTATTTTTAGTTATTCATTTGTTTCATATGGTCATAAAAACAAGGCCTGAGCTTTTACGACTCTGCAAGTTAAGTGTTTTGCGTTGCATCAGAAATAACCAGATGTTGTGACAAAAACACCACGCTACATGGCAGCGCATTGCTGGGACAGTTTTTAAACCACATGCATGAGTAAATTCACCACATGTGCTGAATTAACAGCCTTGGCTTAAAGAGTGTGTTGCTACATACGCTTCCTTCATAAACTATTACTTCTATGCTAATATCGTCTCTGTTGTGGGACAACGAGACTTGGGCAAAAGAGGTCAACCAGTGAAACTGTCTGAGACATTTCAACCATTTTAAGCAGTGGAAGAAGCATAACTTTACAAATCCACTTCTGTAACAGACTGAAACAGTATAGCTCAGACCAGTCCGGCTTCCTTTGGTAAAGGATGAAATTCTATTAAGACACAACGGCACAAGTGAAAGCCCTGATGGCCGCAGCCGAGGCGAGTTAATCCTGCGAGTTGACTGGGTGCAGCTGAGGGCTTAGAGCGGCGGCTTAACACAAGGCCGCGGCTTTGGCGCACCTGCCAGCGGTCAGTCACGCCTCAGCCGGCCGAGACAACGTGATTATAGCACGTCGTAATTAACTACACTGTACTGAAGCAAATGGTCTCTTCATTGTCGATTCTGATGTAGTTATTTGCCACGTTTAAATGCATTCAAATGATTTAAGCATGTAAAATGTAACAGGCTGAGGCAGAACTGTAACACAGTGTAAGCAGTGATTTAGTGATTTTCAGGTCAAAAGATGGCTCCATGACATCCATGTTAAAACTGGGCAACATTTGGTCAAAAGTATTACAGTATAATAAGTAGTAAAAATAAGAATCGTTGTGTTTTCGTTACCATAGAATGAGACGTTTATATCTACATACGGAACCAAACACTGGCTCTGGAGAGGGCCATTCACGTTTTTGCGTAGTTCCGCTAGATACCGCCAGATCCCACACACTGCACGTTTAAATGACTAGATTTAAATGTGAAAAAGGTCTTCATTAAATGTTGCATTATAGTCACTGAAACACTGCTGAAAGAATAGTTACTAAGGCCGTCAATCAATTCAAATATTTAATTGCGATTAATCCCATGATTGTCCATCGTTAATCATGATTAATCACAAATTAATCTGCTTTATGCAAATATATGTACATATTTATTACTGGAAATCAATTAACAACACAAAACAATGACAGATATTGTCCAGAAACCCTCACAGGTACTGCATTTAACACAAAACAATATTCTCCAATCATAACATGGCAATCTGCAGCCCAACAGGCAACAACAGCTGTCAGTGTGTCAGTGTGCTGACTTGACTATGACTTGCCCCAAGCTGCATGTGATTATCATGAAGTGTGCATGTCTGTAAAGGGGAGACTCGTGGGTACCCATAGAACCCATTTGCATTCACTGATCTGGAGGTCAGAGGTCAAGGGACCCCTTTGAAAATGACCATGACAGTTTTTCCTCACCAAAACGTAGCGTACGTTTGGAGCGTTACTGAGCTACATTTGGTTGTTTCGATGTCTAGATTAGAAATAACCAGTTTCATTAATGAAACAGGTAATAAATGACTCACTACCATCATGCTCTGATCTGCCCAGGTTTACACTGCATAAAAGATTTTATCACACCATGAAAGAGAACTCGACTGTTATGTCTTTAATGTATATTCATTCTTTCCCTGCGAGTCTCTCCTGACCGCGTGTGCACACGTATTTGTGTATAACAGTGTCTGCGTAGGTGTCTACAACTGTGTATGTGAAAAGTTAATTGTCCATATTTGCATGCAGTATAAAGCAGCGGCGGGAGTCAGACCTGGCACATGCTCCCTCCCGCTGATTCGAGCTGTCAACCGCATTTATTAACTATGATGAATCACCCCTCCACTTCACATCCAATCAAAGGCCTCTCAGAGGGACTCAAATCTGGTCGCCTTTAACTAAATGATTTTCTTGGCCCACGGCGCGCCAGCCAGTGATTGGACTGGCAACCTGATGATATGGCTGCTGTTAGAATTATTCTGCCAATGACCCCCAGCTGGATCAGTCATTTCTGAAACAGCGCGGTGAATTAAGTGGCCAGCTGACATGTAGCTGCACGGAGACGGAGGATTTTTAAAAGGCAATGAGGAAATATCCAAATAAAGAGTGGTACAGTCAGTGACACATGGGATATAGAGGTGTGCTCTTGACCTTGCCTTCAGGATCTGGATTAAATCTGAACTAGGTTCAGTCCTTGCTGCATAATGCAGTACATCTTACAATGCAAGCTGACAGCTACCACTGAATCAGAATAATCTTTATTCCACAATGTGGAGGGATTTTCCTTAAGCCTCGCCTTTCCTCCAAAACAACTTCAATCCATCTATATTTAACTAAAACACACCCATGCATATGTGGGTATCTCTGCCTGTAGTTCACATTACTGCACACGTCGTGCTAAAAATCAACTGTACAGAGATGAGACAAGGTCAATGAAAACACAAATCCCCAGCAGGCCTCGTCTTCCTCCCAGAACACGGGAGCAAAGCTCCGTCTGGAACCGTACACCTCAGACCTCGCTGAAGGATGAAGCTTTTGATCCCGGCCTGAACGGAAGAGCTTGGGCGGAAAAGAAGGAGGGAACGGGGGGGGGAGAGAGAGAAATCAATAGATTCTTGTAGACACAGCCTCAAGTTTCCAATCTAACACAGCGCCGTATTGATTAGGCTTCATAGGAGACAGGGCACAGGGACGGTGATGTCGGCAGTGGATTTGGGAGTCTTTAACAAAACAAACTCCAGTGCAGAGGACGGGATGGGATGAGGAGATCTATTGGGACAGTTTCTCTTTCTAATGCAAGCAGACGACATACTGCAGATGAGGACTCGCATGATGGATGGTTGGATGCAGCACAAGGATGCGTTCCAGAAACCTGTCATGTCAGTATACTACAGACAACTTCAACTTAGCTGCCCCCTTTCACCGGCTTCTTCTCTACTTAGACTAAGCTGCATTTGAGCTTTAACAACAAGGCGGCTATGCACATGAGTTCTTGAGTTATGGCCCAAAGCGTGTTTTGTGAGGTCACAGTGACCTTTCACCATCAAAATCGAATCAGTTCATCCTTGTGTCCAGGGGGGTGTTTTTGCCAAATTGGAAGACATTCACTCAAGGCGTTCCTGAGATATCGCTTTCACAATAATGGACCGGCCGGACAGATAACCCAAAAAACTGTCGGTTGCGCTATAGAGTAAAATGTCAAGGGATCCCCAAAGTCATCATAATTAATCCTCAGGAGACTGGACATGTCTGTACCAAAAGTAGTGGCAATATCTGTGGAGATATTCCAATCTGGACTGAAGTGTTGGACCGACCGACAGACATTTCTTAGACTGCTAGCATCGTTGAAAGCTGTCTGGAAAAAAACATCCAATCTAAGCTAAAGTTTCTGTGAGTCAGATTAGACTGAGAGCTGATCTGTAATTGACATGCAGACAAAAGAAAAGCATCTCTTTTAAATGAGATGACATTGTCTTCAGGGAACTGAGTCATTTAGCTAACAAAGGTGAGGGAGTAGCTTTCTGGAAAATGATGCAAAAGGGTTTATAAGTGCGTCGGTGATGTCATGGTGAGGTGCATGACTACAACACCAAACCAGGAAACTCGTGACTTCATCAGCTGCTTGTTCCTAGAAGTGAGCTCTCTTGAGACTTAAGTGGTGATGGAAGAAATAATAATGAATACAACTTGGCAAAAATGGTGAGAAAATAGGAAAATAGTGTGGTGTGCTGTGAGCAAGAACTACTTTGTAACTGAGACGTTACTGTCCCTTGAGAGTAAGATTCTGTGTTCTTGCAAGAATTTGGAGTTTGCCTGAAAGCACATCTCTAATAATCAGAGTCTTCTCTGTCTGTAAATCATCTGTATGTTGGTATAAACCATCAGTTGTGCAGGGTGTCTTTGTAGGATTTAACAATCTTAAAAGGCAACTTTGGTATTTTCCAACCCTGACCCTATTCTCCTATGTTTTTGTGTCCAACTGATTAATAGCAACAACACTTTCTGAAATTGGTCAGGATTGAAGGAGAGTGCTGTAGACGGCAGCTGCTCAGCTGGCACCGTCATTTACATCCACTAAAAGTGCTTGTTTCTGCCATGATTGGCTCTGATTGTTATTGTAAATGTCTGACATTATGGAAAGAGTCTCGTTCAAGGAGAAGTCTCGTTCTGAAATCTGGCGAGGTGACGTGTTGCATGGAAGACAACGGTAGAACAGTGGAATACATCCATGGTGGAAACGAGAGAGTTTGTTGTGTTGGAGTACAGAGAGCGTAGCTTAGTGTTATCTAAAAGACTTTCAATGTCATGGCTGAATATTTCGATGATTTCAACAACGTGGATGAGGTCTTTGAATTGGTATTTATTTGAGAGTATATATACGAATATTCAGATTTCACAACGAGACTTCTCCTTGAGCGGGACTTGGACACAATAACAAACAGAGCGGATCAAGAGAAAGGTAAGAAAAAGGTTTCATTTCTCTGTAGGGTTCTTCCATAATGTTGTGAAACATTTATAATAACTATCTGAGCCTGTCAGCGTAAAAAACAAGCACTTTTAGTGGACGTCACGCTGCACAATTTCCCTCGTAGCTTGTTTAGCAGCTGCTGGTGACAGCGTTCTCCCTCCATACAGGACCAATTTAAAAAAGTGCTGTCCCCATTAGTCATTTAGACACAAAAACATGGGAGATAGGGTCCAGGTTGAAAAATACCAAAGTTACCCTTTAAGGTCTGGAAGGACTGATCATGTCTGGCCAATCCCTGATCTGCTTAATAAGGTCAGGATCAGTGCCAATCCCGATCCGGTGTATCACATTTGGTATGTCACTGGGCTAAAGGCTGAAAAGAAGTGAGGAAACGCCCCCTCCTTCAACAACTTCTGTAAAGTAAATCTGCTTGGTGCCAAACAGTGTAGGTCTGTTTATATCCGGAGCAACTCCCAGCTATAAATGCATCTGACTGAATCAGCGTGAAGCACAAAAAAGGAGCAAGTGTGCTCAGTCAACCAACTCTGGATAAATAAAGGCAGAAAAATAAAGTTAAGAGAACAGGCAGGATCCTCTCTCTCTCTATCTCTCTCTCTCCAACAGATACAGCACAATAAATTATGTTTCTACCTCCCTCTGCATTCCCTCCCTGACTCTATCTCGCTCTCACATAAACACACAGATGCAGGCATACACACACAAACACAAGCGGGGAAAGAGATAGCGGTTATCTCGAAACATTGGCAGCTCATAATGAGAGTGACTTCCTCTGCAGCCAGTGGTTGAGTGGTGCTGACAGCCTCTCAGCCCTGCGTGTCAGCACACGGGGATTTGAAGCGCTGCCTCGGCTTGACAGCCGGGCCACGCACTTACAGATGTTTTCACACTCGCAACGCACGCACACATCGCTGCAACTGCGCTTCAAGGTTGACTTCAGTTGTAGGAGGGAAGAGGACAAGATGTGTTTGAAGTCTTGACACAATATTGAGCTTTGGTGTATTGGGGCTTATGAGTGGTGAGTGGGTGATATACAGAGAGCTGCTGTAGCAGCCAACTGGGAGGAGGACGGAGCTTAAGGAGAGAGTTTAAGCCAAGCAGACACCAATACACACCGACGGGGAAAAAAAAATTCATTACAAGCCAGAGAACAGTTTGTGATTACTGCATAGCCGTGTGGAGGAAATCTGAAACATGCACAAGTTCGAGATAAATAGCTCAAAACCTGTCTAGTTGCATTTAAGTAAGTTACTGATGCCCTTGACATGTAAGGACAGGGAAAGACACGGAGGAGAAAGGGTTTAGACACATTTAAAAGTTCTGCCCTGTTTACTGCAAAGTTTTAAAGTACAAACAAACAGTGGTTTAAGATAAGTGCTGCCAACCTAAACGCCATATTATCACTTCAAAACTGCCAAACAACTGTACGAGGTCAGTCCTCAGGCCAGACTGGAAATGGTAGTTGTATAAACTCATCTTTATTCATAGGTCGCAACCCTGGAATCTGTGATGTTCTTATCCGTCTTCACCCACCGCCACCCCGTCATTTAACCACAGCGGCTGTATTTACCTGAAGTCACTGTTGGCTGCTGCCCAGACTGTCGATTACAGTCCGTGTCACTTTTCTCAATTGGCTCACACAATAAAATGGCCTCTTATCTGCAAACAGTGCGATCATGCACCTTAATCTTTGTGGCAATATGCCAAAATATTCTGAGTCACCCATTTCCCAGATTTGTTTTAAGTCAAGCATACCTCAGTTGTGCTTTGGCTCTAAAGATGCAACCCGGTATCACGCCAAAGCGTGTAAGACCCGCCTGTCCACCAGAGAACAGCGTGTCAGTGTCATGTTTTACTTCACAGAAACATGAATATCACAAGCATGTATGGGAGTGCAGTACCAGCAGAATATTAATTTTGGGACGAGAGTTGAAAGAAAAATACTTGTTACATTACAATGAACGGCGATGAAAATTGTATTATTGTTATTAAACCTCCTTGACAACATAAGCACAGACACACGCACACTGTCGGTGCCCAATCCGTCCTGCACGTTAGCTAACGTTAGACTGTTTGATGTTAACAGTAATGTTACAGTTAACTCTTGCGAGTCAGTAGCCGACGTTTGCATTTACGTTGAGTGAGCTGATGATAAATCTCTGAAACAGTTTAAATCATGTTACTAATATTAACCACTTACTTACCTACGTGCAGCTAGTCGGTCAGTTTTTTGATCAAATGCTACTTTTTACACATAAAAAATATTCTAATTTAACTTAATAATGAATAACAAAGATTTTAAATTCAAGACAGTTCCGGCAGGATGGTGGAAAAAGTTATTTGAGAGCCCTGACCAGCAGGGGGCAACAAAACCACTCACTTAGGTTTAGGAAAAACAATACAATAAGTTCATAAACTAAATGAAATCCGTACGGAAACAACGTTATATCAGTACAGAAAACTCGTCACAAACGTCAGTAATGTAACTTGCAAAACAAAACAGTGGTCTCCTGGTTGAAAGTCCTGTGTTTGTTGGACCCATCCACCTCCTTTCCCTCCCACCATCAGGAGTCTCTCTCTCTTTTTCTATCTCTGAGCGTAGCATATTTAGGCGAATGCATTTACATCGCAGTCAGTACAGACTACATGATGTGAAAATGACACGCTAAAAGCGAGAAGGGCGTTCTTATTACACGCTTTCGCCATGCACATTATCGTGTTATTCACACACCTTTTTGTGCGACCGGGCTGAAAAATGAGAGGTCATGAAAATGGTGAGAGCTTTTTTTTCTTTTTCTAGATATTCAAAAAAAGAAGGAAGGACAAGAAGTAGCAGATGAAGAGAGAAGAAATGTTTTGAAAGGGACACGAATGGCACCTGGAACAGCCAGTGTTCATGAATACAGTAATACAAAACTACCCGGGCTGTGTATTCATCCATTTCTCCACACCACTTTGATTTTTCCAGCAGCGTGGGCCAAATGGTGTGGCAGTAATTCTAAGTCCACTTGAATCTCAGAATAATGCTCTCTGTTTCTGTGTTGCTCCCTCCTGCATGGATCGCTGACTCATAAACATGGGCAACTGGCGAAGAGCGAGGCAGCCATTTCATCTAAACTCTGCTCTCTGCTTCCTCTAAGCTTATATGAACTCATGCGGCGCCATGGAAAATTATTGTTTTTCTGCTCAGCGGGATGGGTACCTGATTTAAAAAGTTAGCATCTCTCTGAGTTCAAAGAAACGTAATAATGAAAATGCAACACGTGCAATGAGGACAATCTGTGCAGATTTTGCTTTGCATGTTTTACACAGACATACTCCGGTTTATGTACAGTATGTCATGCATGTTGTCTATGTGCTCGATGTAAAGTGAAACCACTAATAGGGAAGCAGTGAGTTCACTGGTTCCACAGGCTGCAGAAGAGCTCACTGAGCCCTTTAATGAACTCAAACAGAGACATCACAACAGGTAGAGCCGCTAAATAGAGATCGAGAGAAAAAGATAAAGAAACTGAACAGAGCAATCAACAGCCTGAATCAAAAATGGAAATTGTGAAAAAGAAACAGTGCATATACTTGGTTTTAATCCTCAAGCACAGTGAATATTTACTGCCACCACAACTGATGTGTTGAATAAGTTTTAAATATTCCCCGTGTGCAGTTCACATTCACAGGTTCCACATTTAAAGCTGTCATCACTTCGCCACTAGAAGGACGGAGAAAAAAATTGTAACTGTGAAAATATGAAAGTTATCCAGTCCTGTGCTGGTGCTGCTACACTTCCAGGCAGCAAAGATACGCTGATCAGGACGGACAAGATGACTTTCAACCTATATTGCTTTTCAAGTCACGTGGGACCCTATGTGGCGAGTCCTTAAAGGCGTTACAGTGCTGACATCACGTCCAGAGGCAACGTATCCTCATACAACGGCTGGTATGATATCTTGTGAAAAGTTATTCCTCATTTTCGTTTGTTTTCCTACGAATGTCCAGCAACACGTGTCAATTTCCACTCGTTACAAGCATACAGTCTTTTCAAAATAAACTTCCCTCTATGCTGGTTTGGGTCAAAATAACCATGGAAGTGGCGTTATTTAAATACGGAAGTTATGTGACAAATCAACGTTGACTTCTGGTTTCACACGGGACATGAACAGCGGTCTCCTGGTGTTTTTAGACCCACCCATCCACCCCGATCTCCTCCCTTCGCGGCATTTGTCGCTCTTTATACTTCCTGGTTCACGATTATGTGGATTAAATACAAATTGATTTTGTGGAATATAAACCAATTACAGTGCATTACTTTTCGTAGGCTGCCGACACTGACATGATTCTTTCTAAACATGCCTGATAAATCAAAATAACACTTTAACAGGACTTTTTAAAGGACTGTACAGCAAGTTTTCAAGCTGCAGTATTTCAGTTCATTCAAAATATTTTGCATATTTGACTTCTCTAAAAGCACAACTGATGAATTAACCACTATGGACTAGTTACTGTCGCAGTACCCGCAATATTGCAGGGGATGAACTCTTGAACTCTAAAACTCTTTGCAATGGGAGCGCCGCATTTTTACACTTTTCTACAAACGGCAGTAGCGTGACGAAGAGCTGAACGTCTCTATTCTGCGCTCAACGCCGCATGTTTGGTGTATTTTTTCTTGTCGCCGAGAGCTGAAAAATGTTCATCTTTGGGTAAAACTCCACAATGACCAACTGTCACATCCTACATGTAGCTACAAATGCTGAACAACAACAACAACAGAAGAGAAATGAACACACATAGACCGACGGGGCCGTCCTCTCTCTCTCTACGTGCTTCAGCTTTCTCTTCATCAGAGCCAGTACCGACATTTTTACTTCTGTATCATAGCAACCGGATGAAACCAAAGCATCTCAGCTGAAAACACTTTACGCCTCATTCGCCCTCTGTGTTCTGCATTTAACAATAAAAAAGTATTTAATTATTTTTCTTTTAAAAGTTGTACAAATACGGCATATCGAGCTGCTGAGTTAATCATTATCACTGCAGGGGAAATTACCTTTACCAAAAACACAAACTCTTATGAAGTATACTCGTCTAATTACCTGTTAAAATATCTCATAACACTTAATATAAGACACAATTGCCTAACAAGTGACATTTCAGTGTTTTTAGACAATGCATCTTGAATATCTTGTTGAGTGAAACAATGCTACTTCAGAGCATTAAAGGCTCATCATGAAACACAACTCTTCCACTAGTGAAATGTAGCTCAAAATAGTTTTTTCCAGCTGATTTTAAGATCTTTTTTTATCTTGAAAGGCCTAAATATAACACCTTATTTCAAGAAATCTTACAAAGTGAATTTTTTTTTTGTTTCATTGACAGATTTTTTACTAATTACAAGCAAAAAGGCCTTGTATTCTTAGTTTTTTCACTTATTTTTGAAGTGGCCTTCACTGGACTGAACCCCAACGGGGAAGGCACTCTGCTGCCAGTAAAGATCTGAAAATAATTAGCTAAATCAACCCAGTGGAACTGCTGTGTTGAGTGCGCCTACCAGCATGAATGTTATATTTGTTCAATGAAATGTCAGTTCATTATTTAAGCTTTCTATAATGTCTTGTATCCAACATGTGTTCTATCATTTATACATGAGCTCTGAGAGCCTTGTCTTTACTTTAATGAAATGGCCCTTTGTTTAAATCTTAATTATTATTTAATGGTTTTCATAATTCAGCAAAGACAATGCATATTATATCCACTTTAGCTGCACATACAGTACATGTTGTGTGGCCAACGTGACGCCCTACATCTCGTCTCTCTAATGAAATCAGACTGACGCCTATGGGCGTTTCATGGGAACAGGTGTTCAGGCTACAGCAGTGTGCGTTTGAGCGTCTGTGCATCTGTGCGCTGTACGTATGGGTGTCACTAGAGATTAGGCCCTTCAGCCAGAGACATGGGGGTCGATTATGGAATTACAGGATCATGGTGGCTGCCTATTGTTCCTATAGCCTGGGATCACGGAGTCGCACTGAGACAAACATGAGAGCCTCCTGAAATAGGGGGCTGACCACAGACCGCTGACTCGGCTCAGAAGTCTGAGGACCTGAGAGCATTCGGCATGTGAACTAGAATAAAAAAAAGAAGATAATGAGAAAAGCAAATTAATTGTCCCTTGTGCACTAATATCACTCCGACCTCCAATATAAAGCTCTGTGCAAAACAAGACCTGAATTTGCATATTTATTTTTCTCAAATATGTATTTTTTATTGAGCAGTTATATTTCTACAACGCCATATTAGGACCATTGTAGGTAAAAAAAATTATAATACTTACAGAGCCGGGGGAGGGGGTTAATATTCAGAGAAAAACTTCCAAGATTAAAGCTTCCAAGATTAAAGTCATAAATTTATGAGAAAAAATACCTGGATATTCTCTGAGATTAAAGTGGCAAATTTATGAGAAAAAAAATAAAAAATTTACAAGATTATAAATTCAAAAATATACCAGTGAAAAACTGGGAAAAATATGCCAGCCACCGTCTGAATTTGGTTGATCCTACAGCAGTGTTATTATGATAAAAATGAACTCTCTGTGAGGCGAAGGTCCTGAAAGATACATATTAGTGCTGTCAAAGTTAATGCAATAACGCTAATTTGTTTTAATGCCACTAAGTTATTTAACGCATTAAAGCCACTTGTGATTTTTTAAAGCTAGAGTGAAGATACAGCTATTACATGAAACTAGAAAAACCTAAGGAATCCATTATAATGCATGGTACATTTTGGCGAGGAAAAACTGTCATGGCCATTTTCAAAGGGGTCCCTTGACCTCTGACCTCCAGATGTGTGAATGTAAATGGGTTCTCTGGGTACCCACGAGTCTCCCCTTTACAGACATGCCCACTTTATGATAATCACATGCAGTTTGGGGCAAGTCATAGTCAAGTCAGCACACTGACACACTGACAGCTGTTGTTGCCTGTTGGGCTGCAGTTTGCCATGTTATGATTTGAGCATATGTTTTATGCTAAATGCAGTACCTGTGAGGGTTTCTGGACAATATCTGTCATTGTTTTGTGTTGTTAAATGATTTATAATAATAAATATATACATACATTTGCATAAAGCAGCATATCTGTCCACTCCCATGTTGATAAGAGGATTAAATACTTGACAAATCTCCCTTTAAGGTACATTTTGAACAGATAAAAAATGTGCGATTAATTTGTGATTAAATATTTTAATCAACTGACAGCTCTAATACATATACATGTTTTCTCTCGTGTTATTTTTCAGCATATTAACCCCTCCCCAGGCTCTGTAATTATGTATTTGTTTTACCTATAATGGCCCTAATACGCCGTTGTATAGTTCACATACATTTCACTTGAGCATTCAAGACTCATTTGCATGGTTCCAATTGTGCATGCAGCGTTGGAGTCATTAGGAAATTAAATAAAGTAAGGCACAGAGGTGATATCTATAAATTTGCATAATTTAAAAACGAGAATCCCCAGAGAGCACTTTACATATTGGTCCCCTTTTCAAACTCTGTATGTTTTTCTGTAAATGTCTAGTTCTCTGCTCAGTTCAGCGTGCTGCGCCGTAGAAGTGACACGTACGAGGCTGTCTGAGTGATCAAAAACAAGCTCTGAGCTCTTATCATTTCTGCCTCGATCCCTCTCCTGTCACCTTGCCCTTTAATTTCCAGAGAAAGAGCAGCGACGCAGAGTGATCTCATGCTTTCTGTTTCTGTGCTCCCCGTCCTCTTAGCCTCACCCTGCCATTCACTGATTAACCCTGCAGCCTTCTGCTCTCACCTCTCCATCCACAGCTCTACCATTCTCCTCTAATGATCACATGCTATTCTCCTTCTAGCTTCGTCCCCCTTCTGCTCTATCTTATATACTTATCGCCACTTCACTGGCCCATTTCTTTCCAACATATATAACATAACTGCACTTTAGTGACAGACCCAGGCTGATCTGATGCTATGACAAAAGAGAGATATGCAAAGGTGTCAATCAACATTAATAGGTATTTGGACAAGCACTGAAACAACTAGTCGATCAGCCCGATGGCTCACCTCTCAAAGGGTCCCAAGATAAATCCGAGGGGTCACAAGATGATTAAGAAAAGTAAGATGTATTGTTACACAAAATTATGTTCATTTTTTCGGACTTTTCTAGGGCTGTCCTTGACCAAAGAAATTCTTAGTCAACAAACGCTCATACGATTTTTTTTGACAAATCGATTAGCTGGTAATCGGTAGATCTCCACAAAGAATCACACAAAAGCACAACTTTAAATCTGGTGTTTACCAGAGATGTGCTAAGAGGTTTCCTGAAAGTAAATCATTCAGCATGAAAAAAGATAAAATGACTAAACGACTCAAGAAAACTTAGTCGACTATAAGACCAAAATGACCGATCAGTCGACAAATCAACTAATGCCCGACAGTTTTGGAGATCCCCGACAAAAAGCCCCAGATCAGAGGCAAATCGGTGCTTAAGCATCATATAGGGAACTGCTCGCCGATGCTCACCAATGCCTCGCAGACACATTCCAGATATCTAGCATGCTAGCTGGACCTGTCGGGGACTCCAGCCATGAGCTACAGCCAATGAGAGCGTGAGACACGGGTTGAGGGGTAACCTAGAGGAGGAGGGGTCGCCTGTAACAACAGGAACTTACTGTATGTGTTGCATTTGAAACACGGAGCAAAGTTGTTGTGGCACCAACAGGAATAAATAGTAAAAAGAGTGTGGAAACAGACTATTTTGCAAACACATGTGCCAAGAACAACATCAGCAATGTGTCTCTCGTATGGTATCACGTCATTTAACGTGTATTTCTCACGTGTTTTTGTGACTAATCATAGTTTGGAGACCTCATCGGGGGATTCCTCCCGGTGAAAGATCTTGTAGTGTGTGACCTCCTGTCTCCGGTCAGTCATGTAGTGTGAAAACCACAACGACTAAAGGTGATTAAAGACTCCTGATTACAAGACAACAAGTGGTGTAGCGTGAACTTGGCTTAAGAGGAGGCAGCCTTAAAAATGTCTCATCTCAAAACTTGTAATGATGGGTCACATGTAGATATTTCTTCATGCAAAGTGGTCACAAGCCAAAAAAAGTTGGACACTGAAGAACTGAAGTCGATAGAAAATGAAAACAACAACTCGTCATTAGAAACAAATGTTTCTCAACTTCTCAATTGTGACAGATTTCCTGTTTTATATTATTATAAATTGATTTTTTTGGATTTTTAACTGTTGTTCAGACCAAACAAGCAATCTGAAGACTTCCCCTTGGGCTCTGGGAATTAATGAAGTGATAAAAAAATAACCAAAAGATTAATTAATAATGAAATAAATACAACCCTTCTCTCATAACTGTTCTTTAATGACAGACTCTCAGAGGTTGATATGATGTCTGCCGCTCACAGAGAGAGATATACTGCATATGTAAAGCCATCAATCAACATGAAGAGGTATGTGGACATGAAATAAGGAGGTCCTTCCTTCACTATAAGAATGACACCATAAATCTGTCTGTTCCCTCTCCAGGATCCTACAGCTCCGACCGTCGATAGATGTCACCTGCCTGAGACGTGAACTATGATCCTGCGCTACACATGCGTCAGAGCTGATGGCCTGGGGGGTGTCTCGTCCTTCCTGAGACCGGCTGCCACATTAAGGGCCGGAGACATATATAGTGAGACGACATGGTGGTTTTCTCCTTTGAAAGTTTTCTATTGAAAGTCGGAAGAGGAAAGAACAGGCCGGTGTTTCTTTAGAAGCAAATTGGTCATGAAGTTGGTACCCAGGCCAAGATTTTGTTTATCTGCATCTCACCACCCACATTATGATTTCACAGAAACATCGGTTTAGGGGCAAATCAGCCTATTGTGAGATGAAAATGACAGAAGAAACAGAAAGAAAAAGACTCCTCTCTATCAAAAGAGGTCATAATATCAGCCTTGTTCTGGCGTCTGTTTGATTTGACACACCACTCATCACCTGCAGCGTGATAATGGAAATGTGAGCGGCTACATGATTGCGCCACATTCATAGATCAGGCTCTCAAATACCAACAACTGTCTCAACGGTGAAGAAGGGAATAACATCGCCATCTAGAGGCTCTTGTCAGCGTCGCTCCTGCACACACACAGAAAGATGCTCTCCCACGTAACTCACACTCACTCTTTTCAACAAGTGGATTCAAGCAGCCACAGGAGGAAGCTGTCCACAATCACAGTGAAATAACACCAGCAACAACAGAGCCCTCCCTCCCTCTCTCTCTCTCTCTCTCTACATCTGAAGCATTTATCCACTGCTTGATGAGACTCAGAACTATAGCTCCCCATGCAAGGTCACTTCCAGCCGGCATGCAATATCGCTGGGGCGAGAACAAGCGGAGAGAAAGACAGAGAGCGGAGAGGATGAGGGAGGATAAATACTTGACACACAGATAACCCTCGGAGAGAGCATGCACAGCGTGGAGCTTAACCGTATCTCAACTGAGATGGGTGACCAATGAAACAACGAAAATAAATAGAAATGGAGTGAGAAGCCTCCAGAGGACAGATTCTTTTGATTCTTACCGATGATGGGAGCCAGGCGGAAAATGTCAGATAGACGGCTGTTCATGGTTTCATACGGAGAATCCTCCAAGAAGTCATTACCTGTGAGGAAGATATGCAGATGTTATAGATAGATAGATAGATAGATAGATACAGTAGATAGATAGATAGATAGATAGATAGATAGATACAGTAGATAGAAAGATAGATAGATAGATAGATAGATAGATAGAAAGGTAGAAAGATAGATAGATAGATAGATAGATAGATAATGCCACAATCAATATATTTGCTTCCTTTGAGTCTATGTGGAGGTTGAAAGAAGTTACCGCTTTTATTGTTGTAGTCTGAGTAACGTGACGTCATATCCGTTCTGTATCCGTCAACCAAAACAAACCACAGCGAGCCGAGACAAGAAAGCAAGAAACGGCGGAGGGTCTGCGTGGATACGACCTGCACCCTCACATGTTAAATCCAGCGTGGTAAACACTACACATCCAGTAAAGGATGGAAACACTTTGGGTTTCACACATTGAGCTAGACATCACGGCTAAAGCTGCATGCTAACTCTGTCACGGACAGGAAACGTTATCGTATCGCGGTAACGTGGCGGTCGAGCCGGCCGTCGCTCTCGTCTCCGTGGTCAAATGGGCCGACACTACGACTGTAGAGCACCCAGATACTGACATTTATGTTCTCTGCATTCAAACGGCCCCGATGGAGCTGACCATGGATGGATAAAGAGAACGGAGCTGATGGGAGAGCTAGAGACCACCTTGGAGAAGTTACAGGAAGTAGACACGTGGGACTACGTCCG